>QRFJ01000389.1:90290-294877 GCA_006176705.1 Cocos nucifera | reverse complement strand
TGTTAACGACAGTCAAAATATGGTTGTCCAAGGAATTCTCCAGGAAAGACCTAGGTGAAGCATCCTTTATTCTAGAAATTAAGGACTATAGGGATAGACCGAATAGGATGCTAGGACTTTCATAGAAGATGTACATAGAAGAAGTACTAAAGAGGTTTAGTATGGAAAACTCTAAGAGGGGATTAATACCCTTCAGACATGGTATTCATCTTTCCAAGAGGATGTGCCTGAAAACACTTGAGGAAATAGAACGCATGAGCAAGATCCCTTATGCATCTGTAATAGGGAGCCTCATGTATGCCATGCTATGTACACGATCTGATATAGCCCAAGCTGTCAGTCAAATCCAGGTGAAGAACACTGGACTTCTATGAAATGTATCCTTAACTACTTAAGAAGAACTAAGGATATGATGTTGGTCTTTGGTAATGGAGAACTCCAAGTCCAGGGATACACAGACTTGGATTTCATGTCTGATATAGATGATCAAAAGTCGACATCTAGGAGTCTGTTTATATGCAATGATGGTGCTGTCAGCTGAAAGAGTTCTAAGCAAACGGTGATAGCAGATTCCACCATGGAAGCAGAATATATCGCTACATTAGAGGCTACGAAGGAAGCATTCTGGTACATGAAGTTTGCTGTAGAAATATTAGTAATGCCATCAAATGCCATTCCTCTATACTGCGACAACAATGGTGCCATAGCTCTTGCTAAGGAGCTGAGGTCTCACCAGAAATCCAAGCACATTGAGCGGCGATACCACCTTAGATTATCTCGAAAAGGGTTACGTCGAGGTCAAGAGAGTCAACTCCGCAGACAATGTGGCAGACCCACTTACAAAATCGTTGGGCCAGCAGAAGATCGAAGCCTACCTGGAGAATATGGGATTTAGACTTGTAGCCAATTGGCTTTAGGACAAGTGGAGATTGTTAGATATATGTGCCCTAGAAGCCAGAATTGGCTGACACTTGTAATACACTTCTAGGGGCAAAATTATAATTTTGACTATAATCAATAAAATGGGTTATTTTCTATCACATATGTGTATTTAGTGTCTGTGATACATCCTTTGAGTTAATGGTAATGATAATTCATATTTTCAAGAGTTGAAAATTTAAGACATGAATAATCATTATTAACTCATAAAATGCTCCCGACCATAGGATCATCACGAGGATGGTGATTGATCCGGAAGGTTGGTGTACAATCGCTTCTCTTTAGTAGATGAGTCTTGAGTCTACGGTGTGGAGACACCAGAGCGAGAGTACAGGTACTCGTTAGAGAACGAGGGCACTGAGCGTGACCACCTCGAGTAGTCATTAGGAAGTCTACCTTCTCGTCAATGACTGACTCGATGCTGCAGTAGTGTGTCTGGTTCTTTGACCTGAGGTGCATCGGCAGTTCACCTTGAGGGTGTTATAGTTTGACTACACCATTACTCGATCTCCTAGCCATATGGAACCCTGAGGTGTATGTTGGCTATAGCATGTTCATTGTAGGAACTGGATGGCATCAAGATGGAATCTATCTACCTCGGTGGTAGAGGAGCAGCCCTATGATGATCATGAGAATCAAGTCCAGAAGCCCATGGCCATGGCAGAGTGAAATAATAGAAAGAGTTTCTATTTAGATTTTCACATTGGACTTGAATCGAATGATTACATCATATGACAGAAACTAGGGTTTGACGAGTTCACCTTAACCCTAATCTGATCGGGGCTCAAGATAGAAGAACTTAATCACACAGGTAGCTGCACCAAGAGGTTCGCATTCAGCTCTGATGGGTTGCCACCATATACTGCTAGGTGTCACTGGTGGATTTTGGGAGCAATTAGAATGATTTAGATGATCGATCATTCTAGCTGTTCGAATCAGAAGAGTTCTGATCCATCGAAAGGAGTTTCGATGATGTCGATGATAGAGATCATGACATATCCCATTACCATATACAGAACTGAACCTAACTGGGTCACACAAACAAGGGTTTGAATCTGGTGATCATCAATTGAACTGATCTAGTTCAATTGATCTGAATGAGATTCAATTAGGTTCAAGGAAAATCGTGCTAGCACTCGATTGAACCTAACGTTCTTCTTTTACTATCATAAATAAGTTGTCCTGACTGAGCCAAAGGAGTTTGTGCTCAATCAGAGGCCTTCATATGGTCTGACTGGAGGTTGTCCAAGTCAGAAAAGGTTGTCTTATTTTGTAAGACATTACCTGCCATTTTTGGTCACCTGCCATTTCTTGTTCTTTGACTTTGGTCAAAAGTCTACCTTTGACTGGTCAAATGTTGACCATTGACACTTTGACTTTTGTCCACATGTCATGCACCTATTGGAGAGAGCTGGTGGGGGCCTTGTCCCCCTACCAGAACCTGGCAAGGAAGGAGGGCGCACGCCACCCTTGGCGTGTGCCCAAGTTGGAGGCGCCCAGGAGTCCCTGTTGGACAAGGGACTCCATCTCCTTTTTGGATTCCAATTAGAGTTCTCCTAAGAAACCAACTTTGACTGGTCTTAGGCACCCTCTAAGGAGGAATCCAGGGGACTCTATTCCCACCAATCAGATTTAGATCTGATTTCACAAAGGGTTGTGATTGGTTGGAAGAAGAGGAGTTGGATCACAAACAGTCTATAAATAAGACCCTGCACCCGACTCAAAGAGTAATTGAGATCTCCACACCCAAGGCCTTTTCTCCTCTCCTCCTCCATGCCAAAGCATCCTCTCCCTCTCCTCTCCATGTCCAAAAGAGTTTTGGAGCTTGGTTGGTGCGATCTAGATGAGAGAAAGGCGACTGAAAGCTTGAAGGCTACGCAGCTGCAAAGGACAACTGCTGATCTTCAAAAGAAGTTTTAAAGATCCTCTAGATCAGATCCATATGTAATTTTTGGAGCCGTGATAGAGAAGAAGAGGATCTTCAGATTCAGCCTGAGTGGATATCGGTAGAGGCCAGGCACTTGTGTGGCTAGATCCAGAACCTTCCACTGCTTACTGGATCATCAATGGGTAATAGCATTACCCATATCAAGGTAAATTAAATTTGATTTAATTTATCTAGATTTTATTTTATTATTAGAATAATAAAGATCAGATCTAAAATATCCTAGATCTGATATAGATCAAAGAGAAAATTTTTTGAAATACATCTCTTGATCTAATCAGATCTGAACGAACCTGGACCAAAAAATCAGGATTTTCCTTCAGCTCTCTCATCTTTTCCAGTAAAAGGTGACCTGATCATTTTACCAAGAAGATAGGACTCACAGGTGGAAAGTTATTCACAATCATTGATTTTGAGAATTCCCTCTTGAGTCAATCTATTTATCCTGTTCTTATTTATATGACCTAGCCTATAGTGCCATAAGTAGATATCTGATACACTATCTAATCTAGGATGCTTGCTAGTAGAATAGAGTACATTCACAGGTTGTGATAACATATATACACCATTATTCAATTATCCACAAAAAGCAGTAGCACTATTCATAATGATATTACAAACTCATTTTTTTATTAAAATTTCATAATTGTACATGGCCAAAAGGCCTACAAAAATTATATTTGAAAAAAAACTAGGATAGAAATGATAATCACTAAGAACAACGATATGAGATTCAAATACAAGTTTCAAAATTCCTAAAGTTAGAACTGGAACTGATGTTGCATCTTCAATGTTTAGAAATCTCTCATCTTGTCCGAATCTTCTACTAATCTAAAATTTCTACAATGAATTGTAAATATGGTAAGGGCTACCAGTATCCAATACCCAGTCAGTAATATCACAAATAGAGAGATTGCAAGAAATTATCATATAAATACCTTGCCCAGCAATAGCTTGCTTCTTTCTCTACCTATTCGGATCTAGGGAGGCAATGTACTGAGGATAGTTTCTCTTCCAATGCCCCCACTTCTAGCAAAAGAAGCATTCAACTTAATGCTTATCGGGCTTGATCTTCCTAATCTGGCCCTGCACTGATGTCCCAGTTTGAACTTGCACCATCTTTATTTTCTTCTTCTTCTTCTTCTTTTCTTTACTAAAGGGTCGAGAACCAGCAGACAAACCTTCCACTATGTTCGCCGA
Organism: Cocos nucifera; assembly: GCA_006176705.1. Taxonomy (NCBI): domain Eukaryota; kingdom Viridiplantae; phylum Streptophyta; class Magnoliopsida; order Arecales; family Arecaceae; genus Cocos; species Cocos nucifera. The sequence continues at coordinate 290,793 of QRFJ01000389.1, read as the reverse complement.
CTCTTTATGGAGCTGGTGATCCTTCTCAAAGTTCTGAAGTAACCCCAATAAGCCATGGTAGTTTACTTCAGGCTTTGTCATTCTGCAATGAGTAAGGAAAGGGAGATAGGACTTTGGCAGCGAGTTTAGTATTGCATCATTCCAAGTTGTTCATGCAAGGGAAAGCCGAGTTTGCTCAAGCGCTCTATCTGCTCGATCATGCACAGTACATGATCAGTGACAAAGGCTCCATCCCACATTTTGGCATTGAAGATGGCATAACTAGTCTTGTACCTCTCAACATCATTGGATGTGCCAAAAGAATGCTCCAACACTTGGAGTATTTCATTTGACTGAGCTATCTCAAACCTGCGATTGAACTCATCGCTCATCGTAGCCAACATAATGCAGCGCACCATGGTTCAGTCACTGAGCAACTTCTGATAAGTGTCTTTAACTATTCCACGTGTATTAACAACTGCCTGCTCAAGTGTAGGATCCGTCAGCACATATAGGATCCGTTCATGCTTCAGGATAATCTTCAACTTTCGGTACCAGCTATAGAAGTTGGATCCCACCAACTTATCATTGTCCAATAATGATTGGAGCGATAGGAAAGTGGACATGTCTGCATAAAGAAAAATCAAAATCTAATTAGTAATTGATTCATTAAACTTAAAGATTTGGACTTTAATTAAAAGATTTCTCTTACTATTTTATTCGAATTGGTAGCCTCTACCTCCAATTCGAGAAATTACTTTAATTTCTTAATGGGTACTAGAGTCCACATAGACCATACACGAGCCCAACTTTGGTTGGCCCACCCATGTACATCTAAAGGTAGGTTCATAACCAATTGTTTCTCTAAATAATTTTCAATAATTAAATTTTATCCCAGGCCCTGATCCAATTTTCCCTTTTCAGAAAAGGATCCAGTTAGGTCCAACTATTAACATGATCATACTTGGTCCATCCAACCAATGAAAGATCAGGCCCAACTTTGGTTGGCCCACCTGACCACGATTTTGAAAGATGTATCCAAGAGATCATATAATGAATGTTAATTCCATCAATTGATAAGGACCAAGCCATTGGGCCTTCAATGATTATCCAACTTATGGACTCATTATCATCCACTTTAATGCGAGGTTATGATCCAATTATCATATAACTATTTTATTTTAGGGATCTAATAATTTTAGAAAATTTAATTTATAGAAGCGAGTAGGCCAGATTAACCAGCTTGTCATGATCCTTCCACTAACTTCACCAAGTCAGCTTAAGGAAGACCATTAATAGGCTGGTCTAGGAGCACCTAAATCAGTCAAACTGATTTACCTAGTTGACATAGGTCATCTCGAATAGTTAAGTGATCTGATCAAAACATAATCTCACCAAGAGGCCAGGTAAGTTCGATCAGTGGAAGGATCTGCCAGGCTTGCCTTAAACACCACCAGAAATGGCCAGGTAAGGTGACTGCCAATTAAAAATCACTAGTTTAGTTTACCATAGACACTAACCTATTTAATTAGTTTCAATTAGGTCAACCTAACAGTTCGTGCTAGATTGCATTGCCAAGAATCAAGTCCATCTTGGGTCTTGTTAAGGACATGGGTTTGACCAACTACATCTATTGCAATTGATCCAGAGAATTCTTGACCTAATCTAAGACAATAATTGATTAGATTTAGTCAATTCTCTAATTTTAGTCTATTCTTCAATCTAACCCTAGGTCTAACATAATTAATGGACCTAATCTTCACTAACCCATTAACCAAATATGTTATGATTTGTGTCACAGGATCTTCAATTTACAATCATAGAACCTAATCAAACAACTTCTTAATTCTTAATTAAGTTTTGGGCTGAGGGTTGGGGTTTGGCTTTTAAAAATAGTTTTTATGTTTGTAAAATATTTTTACAACATGATTCTATCAATCAAGTTGCATGTTTGATTCATAATCAATATGCAAGTAATATAAACATGAATCTACTTTAGATCTATTCAAAATATATTCATGTAATTAAAATAGTTTCAGTAATAATCAATTATTAATCTTTCTAGATCAAATCTAATATATTTACGAAGATTAAAACTAGATTAAAATATTTTTAATCAGATCATAAAATCTCTTAGATCTAATCTAAAATTTTATGATCAATATTTTAGATCAGCACGTACTAGGACAACCTTATGGCAGTTCGTGCAATCTAAAATATTTTATTTTTAAATCTAAAATTATTTTAAATCTATTAAATTATAAATAAAATAAGATTAAATCTAATAAATGTGTGATTAGAGTTAGATCATCACGAACTAAGATAACCTTTTCACTATAAGGGTTAAACCTTACAGTAGGACAACCTTATGACAGTTCGTGAGATCTAAATTTTTTTTAAAATTTTAGATTTAATAATTAGATTATAAATTAAATATAATCTAAAAATAATTTAAACATGCATAAAAATCATGTAATAATAACTTGCTCTGATACCAATTGAAGGAACCAAATCTAGGGTTTTATAGATAAATCTTGAAACTTTTTCAAGATCTTATAGCGAAAGATATAAATAAATTAAATATTTATTTAAATAAATATATAAATACCTAGATCTTAAATATATTACATGATCAAGGTATGATATTAAATCAAAAATTAAAATCAAATAAGAAAGAAAAGATTAATCAAATCAACCTAGATCTACACTACATCAAATGCAAGTATGAAGTTTATAGATCATAGCTATTACCTAAGCAAGTTAGATGTTCTAACTTATTGATCCAAGCTTGAGGATGAAGTCATGAGCTGCACATGCATCTGACCTCTAGGAGTCATCCACACGAGCCTACGATCTCTGATCTGAAGTTTGATGCAGGAAATCAGCATAGCATGCTGGTGCTGTGCTGATCCTTCTTCGACAGTTGATCTGATGCTCTCTTCTTCAAAATTTGAACTCTCCAAAATATGAGAAGGAAGATGAGAGTTAATTGATCTGAGACTCTCTTAGAAAAAAATCAAAAAAAGGAGGAGAAAATTAAAAATGAAATAGCCCTACAAGAAGACCCTCTTCTTCTTCTCTTTTCTCTCACCTAGACACCTAGTTTGATGCCTATAGAAACCCCAAACCCAAGGATCCTCTTCCCCTAATTTTTGGACAGCCCAAACCTCTCCCAAAGTTCTATATTTTGCAGAAAAATTAGAATAAAATTTATTCAATAAATAGAGAAAAAGTAGAGTCCAAGTTAGATCAAAATCCTAGACTAGGAATGTCCAAACATGGGAAGTTATTGGGCCCCCCAACTCTTAGGTGCCTCCTCCACAATTATTAGCATGGACCAGCAAGGGAGGGTGCACAAAAAAGGAGATTATTTTCATGGAATAAGAGAAGAATTAATTAAAAGAGGGGGTGGCACTCAAGGAAAGGTGTTTTGGTCAACAAGGATTCTATCCCATAGAATCCAAAGCAAAACTAACTCCTCTTTTGACTTGATCTTCCAATAAATTGACTTATGAGAAAAGGAGAAGAGAAAGTGGACATGAGAAGCCATTGGAGTGGAGAATTTTTATGTAAAAAACAAAACAAAATTGGGCATGGAGCATGAGGAATAAGTTGCACAAGTGATAGGGAGTCCTAGTCACACTAGGACTCCTATTTTGACTTGGTCAAACATGATCTTTTAACCAAATAAAATCAAGATTAAACCAACCTAATTAAATAAAGCTCTAACCCATTTATGGACTTAATTAAATTATATTAAATTTAATTTAATTTTAGTTTATTTTTTAATTAAATTAGAAAATTGGGTTAATCCGAGTCCTAGTTAGACTAAGACTAGTTCTTCGTTGCACTTGACTTATCCAATAAACCAATTGGACTTGATCCAATCAAGTCCAAATCAAATTTAATTAAATTATTTTTAATTAAACTTAATCTCATTCTATTGGTTTAATCAAATTAAGCTAATTAGCAATCCAATTGCTAATCGATCCTCCTGCGGCACTTAGATTAGGTTAAATATCAATCGTATTGATTGTTTAACCCTAGAACAATTCTTAATCATTGATCAACCATCCGATCAGATCGTAAGTTCTAATATGCGTGACCTCATAGGTCCAAACCTAAGCCATTTGCATAGAAATAAATTTTTATATCAATCGAAGTGACCATCTAGCAATGATATCCGACGGTCGGATAGGTCAAAACTGCAGAACACCATCCTTAGAATCCTTATGGATATAGTTTCCATATAATTCATCATCTTGACCACAATGCTCGTAGGACACCTCAGAGTTCAACTATCAACTCTGATCAGGTTGTCCACATTATATTTCAAAATATCAAATCCATTTGATGGATTATCCTAGCCAATATTTTGCTAAATTGAAATATAGTGATACATTCTTCTCCAACTCTTGAAGTGGTCAATTCTATCTTGATCACACTCCGACTTTGTAAGTACTTACTATGCCCAAAAGTCTTTCGTTGCTGAATTAGATTTCTATTAGTCCGATACCGAAGCATATTGAGTTGCTTGCAAGTCACTGAGGTGATCTCAGGTCTAAGGGATACTTATACCTATATCCCATCAGAGACATTCTCGATAGTAGAATGCTCTGGAGTTGGTCACGTTCAATGATGATATACTCATACATCTCATCTGTATGCCATACCAGTGTCTCTACACTTCTTGGTTAAGAGGACAACCAACCTATATGGCATATAGCGATCTATGCTCGATAGATGCTGTTGTCCTAATTAACAGCCTATCATTTGGTCGTGAACCAATTTAAGGACTAATCGATAAATCCTCTCTTCATCAAAACTAAACAGTCCTAAGGACTTCATCACAACAATAAGTTCATTAGAAGATATAAACTTATGATGAAAAAGTTATTAAAATATTTTTATTAATTAATAAATCAATTATAATTATAAAATAGTTCAATCGTCAATAGGCTGATGATTTATTTTGGGACATAATTCCTAACACCTGGAACACCATAGCATAAAGGTGTGTCTAAAAGGAGGAATCGAACTCTGTTAGATATAGTTTGATCCATGATAGGATTTGCCAGCTTATTGATATCCTTCTGGGGATATGCACTCGAATCAGCTTGTTATCTATTAAATAGGGTTCCAAGTAAGTTTGTAGTTAAAATCCCGTATGAGATATGGATAGGGCATAAGCCAGCACTTTCACACCTTAGGGTTTGGGGATGCCTGGCTTATGTCAAACAGTTAATTATAGATAAACTTGGACCTAGGTCTGATAAGTGTACATTCATAGGGTACCCAAAAGTGATCAAAGGATACTATTTCTACCATGCTGATGAACAAAAGATGTTCGTCAACCTTAGGGCAATCTTTTTAGAAAAGAAGTTTCTTGGTGAAGGAACTATTGCCTCTAAGGTTGAACTTGATGAAGTTCAACAGGTAGAAAGTTCGACACAAAATGTTGAACCTAAGTCGGATTTGATTATATCAAATCCGAAGCCTAGTGAACCCACACCATTAAGGCGATCCGGTAAAGTACCAAACCATCCGAATAGATACTATGGATTCTTAGTCCAGGATGGTGATCCCATCGAACTCGATGAGAATGATGAGGACCCGATCACTTATATGGATGCGATGCAGAGATCCGACTTTGAGAAATGGATAGAAGCCATGAGATTCGAAATGAATTTCATGAAGGTCAATGATGTATGGACATTAGTTGACTCACCTGAAGGGGTTAAACCCATTGGATGTAAATGGGTATTCAATAGGAAAAGAGGTGAAGATGAAAAGCTGGAGACTTATAAAGCCCATCTGGCGGCCAAGGGGTATCGTCAACGTTATGATATTGATTAAGATGAGATATTCTCCCTAGTGGCATTGCTCAAATCCATTCGGATAATACTTGTAGTAGCTGTCCACCTGGACTATGAGATCTGGCAGATGAATATAAAGATGGCTTTTCTAAATGAATAGCTAATCGAAGAGATGTATATGATACAACCTGAGAGGTTCACATTCATAGATGAGTCCAAGGTGTGCAGGCTTTAGAGATCCATTTATAAATTAAAGCAAGAATCTCAGAGTTGAAACATGCATTTTGATAAAGTGATCAAAATGTATGGCTTCATTAAGAACGAAGAAAAATTCTGCATTTACAAATGGACAAATGGTCCAGCAGTGGTATTCCTTATTTTGAATGTGGATGACATTTTCTTAATCGAGAATGACATCCTTGCACTATAAGAAATAAAAGTCTAGTTGTCATCATAGTTCTCCATAAAGGACTTGGGTGAAGCATCCTACATCCTAGGGATGAAGATCTATAGGGATAGATCTAAAAGGATGCTTGGTATATCTCAATCTACGTACATAGAAACTATGCTGAAGAGGTTTAGCATGGAGAATTCTAAAAAGAGCTATATTCCGATAGGCCATGGAATTTCTCTCTCTAAGAAGGATAGTCCGACAACTCCTAAAGAGAGAGAGTGTATGAGTAGAAATCCATATACTTTGACAGTAGGGTCTATTATGTATGCAATGATATGTACGAGATCAGACGTGGCATACTCACTAGGAGTAGTGAGTAGATACCAGTCTGACCCTAGATAAAATCACTGAAAGATGGTTAAAACTTGAAGGGGAAATCCTGATTTCTCGGGTCAGATTCGTTCAGATCTGATTGGATCGAGAGGCATATTTCAAAAATTTTCTCTCAGACCTAGATCAGATCTGACACTTTTTCAGATCTAAGATATGATCTAATAATTATAAAAATTAAAACTAAATTAATTTTGAATTAATTTTTTACCTTGATCTTGGGTAATCTGATTACCCATTGACGATCCTGCGAAAGCTCTGAGGTTCTAAATGTAGCCATGCAAGCATCTGGCCTCTACCGATATCCACTTAGGCTGGATCTAGAGATCTTCTTCTTCTCTTTCTTTTCTTCAAGAATCAGATCTAGATCTAATTTGGAGGATCTTCAAAATACCTTCTGAAGATCACCCATCATCTCTGTAGCAGTGCAGCCTTCTTCCTTTTTTTCATCAGCCTTTCCTTGCTTGACTCGCACTAATCGAAAGACCCAACTTCCTTGGGCATCGAGAGGAGGGAGAGGGCTACATGGTGGCATGGAGAAGGGAGAGGGGCAGCCTTGGGGTGTAGCTTATGATGGACTCTATTAAAAGTGGGCATAAATAGGGTCTATTTACAGACTCTACTATGCCATGCAGTGCTGCATCACCCCGGCCAATCGCGTTGCTTCATGCAATCAGATCTAAATCTGATTGGTGGGATGACATCACCTGATCCAATCAAATAAGAGACCCATAGGTTCATTCTTAGATGGCACCTAAGACTGGACAAAGTAGATACCCAAGGGTCACCTAAGTAGAAACCAAGAAGCAACCTGGAGTCCCATCCATATGGGACTCAAGCATCCATATCCATGGGCGCACGCCATCCTAGGCATGCAGCCCCTTCTTTCCAATTTTCAGAGAGGGGACAAGCCTCTATCTACTCTCCAATAAGTGCATGACATATGGGCAGATGTCCAAGGGTCAAAGGTTAATGTTTGACCAAGTTAAAGTACAGGAATTAGCAGATGATGGAAAATGGTAGGTGTTATCTTAAATTTATCTCATAAATTAAGACAACCCTTTTCTGACTTGGACAAGCTCCAGTCAGACCATAGGTAAGGCTACCTGATTGAGCACAAACTCCTTTGGCTCAGTCAGGACAACTTATTTATGATAGAAAAAGAAGAACGTTAGGTTCAATCGAGTGCTAGCACGATTTCCTTGAACCTAATTGAATCTCATTCAGATCAATTGAACTGGATTAGTTCAATTGATGATCACCAGATTCAAACCCTTGTTTGTGTGACCCAGTTAGGTTCAGTTCTGTATGGTAATGGGATATGTCATGATCTCTATCATCGACATCATCGAAACTCCTTTCGATGGATCAGAACTCTTTCTGATTCGACAGCTAGAATGATCGATCATCTAAATCATTCTAATTGCTCCCAAAATCCACCAGTGACACCTAGCAGTATATGGTGGCAACCCATCAGAGCTGAAAATGCGAACCTCTTGGTGCAGCTACCTTGTGTGATTAAGTTCTTCTATCTTGAGCCCCGATCAGATTAGGGTTAAGGTGAACTCGTCAAACCCTAGTTTCTGTCATATGATGTAATCATTCGATTCAAGTCCAATGTGAAAATCTAAATAGAAACTCTTTCTATTATTTCACTCTCTGCCATGGCCATGGGCTTCTGGACTTGATTCTCATGATCATCATAGGGCTGCTCCTCTACCACCGAGGTAGATAGATTCCATCTTGATGCAATCCAGTTCCTACAATGAACATGCTATAGCCAACATACACCTCAGGAATTCCGATATGGCTAGGAGACCGAGTAATGGTGTAGTCAAACTATAACACCCTCAAGGTGAACTGCCGATGCACCTCAGGTCAAAGAACCAGACACACTACTGCAGCATCGAGTCAGTCATTGACGAGAAGGTAGACTTCCTAATGACTACTCGAGGTGGTCACGCTCAGTGCCCTCATTCTCTAACGAGTACCTGTACTCTCGCTCGGTGTCTCCACACCATAGACTCAAGACTCATCTACTAAAGAGAAGCGATTGTACACCAACCTTCCTGGATCAATCACCATCCTCGTGATGATCCTATGGTCGGGAGCATTTTATGAGTTAATAATGATTATTCATGTCTTAAATTTTCAACTCTTGAAAATATGAATTATCATTACCATTAACTCAAAGGATGTATCACAGACACTAAATACACATATGTGATAGAAAATAACCCATTTTATTGATTTATAGTCAAAATTTATAATTTTGCCCCTAGAAGTGTATTACAAGTGTCAGCCAATTCTGGCTTCTAGGGCACATATATCTAACAATCTCCCACTTGTCCTAAAGCCAATTGGCTACAAGTCTAAGTCCCATCTTCTCAAGGTGGGCTTCGATCTTCTGCTGGCCCAACGGCTTTGTAAGTGGGTCTGCCACATTATCTGCGGAGTTGACTCTCTTGACCTCGACGTAACCCTTCTCGAGGTAATCGCGGATGAGGTGGTATCGCCGCTCAATGTGCTTGGATTTTTGGTGAGACCTCGGCTCCTTAGCAAGGGCTATGGCGCCATTGTTGTCGCAGTATAGAGGAATGGCATCTGATGGCATTACTCCAATTTCTGCAGGCAAACTTCTTGTACCAGAATGCTTCCTTCGCAGCCTTCTGATGCAGCGATATATTCTGCTTCCATGGTGGAATCTGCTATCACTGTTTGCTTGGAACTCTTTCAGCTGACAGCACCACCATTGCACACAAACAGACTTCCAGATGTCGACTTTCGATCATCTATATCGGACATGAAATCCGAGTCTGTGTATCCCTGGACTTGGAGTTCTCCATTACCAAAGACCAACATCATATCCTTAGTTCTTCTCAAGTACTTAAGGATACATTTCACAGAAGTCCAGTGTTCTTCACCTGGATTTGACTGATATCTGCTTGTGACACTCACAGCATGGGCTATATCAGGTCGTGTACATAGCATGGCATACATGAGGCTCCCTATTGCAGAAGCATAAGGGATCTTGCTCATGCATTCTATTTCCTCAGGTGTGCTAGGGCACATCTTCTTGGAAAGATGAATACCATGTCTGAAGGGTATTAATCCCCTCTTAGAGTTTTCCATACTAAACCTCTTTAGTACTTTCCTCTATGTACATCTTCTGTGAAAGTCCTAGCATCCTATTCGGTCTATCCCTATAGACCTTAATTCCTAGAATAAAGGATGCTTCACCTAGGTCTTTCATGGAGAATTCCTTGGACAACCACATTTTGACTGTTGTCAACATGGGAAATATCATTCCCAATAAGGAGGATGTCATCCACGTACAATACGAGGAAGACAACAGCGCTCCCACTGACCTTTTTGAAAGACACATGGTTCCTCTTCATTTTTGATGAAACCAAATATTTTGATCACATCATTTAAAATGAGTGTTCCAGCTCCGAGATGCTTGCTTAAGTCCATATATGGACCTTTGCAGCTTGCAAACCTTGTGATCAGTATCACTGGATGTGAAACCTAGCGGCTGTTCCATATAGATATCTTCCTCAAGATATCCATTTAAGAATGCCATTTTCACGTCCATTTGCCATATTTCATAATCGAAATAGGCTGCAATGGCAAGCAATGTGCGGATGGATTTTAGCATAGCCTACTGGGAAAAGGTATCCTGATAGTCAATGCCTTCGCATTGACTATAACCTTTTGCCACTAGTCTAGCCTTGAATGTCTCCACATTTCCCATCTGCACCAATCTTTCTCTTGAAGATCCATTTACACCCAATAGGTACTATACCTTCTGGTGGATCTACCAAGGTCCAGACTTGGTTTGAGTGCATCGAGTCAATTTCTGACTGCATTGCCTCTAGCCATTTCTCGGAGTCGATATCTGATATCGCCTCGTTGTAGGTTTTGGGATCATCACCATGAGCACCATTACCTACGAGGAACATTTTCTCTACTTTCCTCTGAAATAATACCTAAGTATCTTTCAGGGGGACGGAAAAACTCTTTCCGATCTACGAGGTGGAGGAGGTAGTGTTCTTATTGGCTCAACCTGATTTGGTTCCAATTGGTCCTTAGCTCGTTGTACTTGTGAGACTTTCTCATCAAGCTTGATCTGCTTTCCAATGCCGCTATCTTGAATAAACTATTTTTCAAGAAAGATGGCATGTCGACTCACAATCACATTGTGGTCTTCTGGAATGTAGAAATAGTATCCTAATGACTCTTTAGGATATCCTATGAATCGAGCTCTAAAGGACCTAAACTCTAACTTGTCCGCTTGTTGTCTTTTGACATGAGCCGGACAACCCCAAATTCTGAGATGACTCAGACTTGGTTTCTTACCGTGCCATATCTCATACGGTGTGGTAGGAACGGTTTTAGAGGGAACCCTATTCAGTAGATTAATTGAAGTTAACAATGAAGTGTCCCCAAAGAAAATCAGGAAGGTCTGTGAAGCTCATCATGGATCGAACCATATCCAATAGAGTCCGATTTCTCCATTCTGAAACCCGTTGAGTTGAGGTGTTCCTGGTGGAGTCCATTGAGAGACTATGCCATTTTCCTTTGAGATAGTCTAGGAATTCCCGGCTAAGGTATTCACCTCCTCGATCTGATCGAAGAACCTTAATGGGTTTTCCAGTTTGTTTTTCTACTTCATGTCTGAATTCTTTGAACTTTTCAAAAGCTTCAGACTTGTGTCTCATAAGATACACATACCCATACCTAGACAGATCATCGGTAAAGGTAATGAAGTAGACAAAATTGCCTCTAGCCGGCACATCAAATGGGCCGCACACATCAGTATGTACTAGGGCAAGGAGATCTGTGGCCCTTTCCCCATGTCCAACAAAAGGGAGTTTAGTCATTTTGCCTTGAAGACAAGATTCACAAGTTGGATATGACTCGAAAGTCAATGGACTCAATAGCCCATTTTTCTCCAATTTGTTGATCCTATCTTCTGCTATATGACCTAATCTCAGGTGCCATAGATATCTATCGTTTGGACTATCCCTAGGTCGTTTTGATTTTTGGCATTCACATTTTGCTCGATAGTTAAAAATAGGTACATCAATATGTAGCTGATAAAGACCATTAATAAGGAAACCATTTGCAATTTTATTTCTTTCATAAAGAATGTTACAATGGTCCTTAAAGAAGGTAATCACATAGCCTTCTTAGTGCTAAGCATGAAACAGAAATCAAATTCCTGCTAGCTGCAGGCACATAATAACAGTCTTTCAAAACTAAGTCTAAACCAGATGGTAATCGAAGAGGGTATGTTCCCATGGCTACTGCAGCAACTCTTGCTCCATTTTACCGATGCATAGGATCATGTCTCCATCCCTCAGCCTCCTGCTATCCTCAAGACCCTGCATAGAAGTGCACAGATGAGCACTAGAACCAGAGTCAAGCACCCAACTGGATGCAGAAGAAACCGTAAGGTTAGACTCAATAACGAGCATACCTCCAGAAGGACCTTCCTTCTTGTTCTTCAGGGTGGCCAGGTAAGTAGGGCAGTTCCGCTTCCAATGGCCGTCGCTGTTGCAATGGAAAATACTTTTCTTTGACATCGGCCTTCTTCTTTAGCTCTGCCTTCTTCTTCTTTCCTCCTTCCACCTTCTGCTTTTTCACAGACTTTTTTTTCTTTCCATAAGACTTTTTTTTGGAAGAAGTCCATTCCATAGCAAGAACTGAGCCTTTAGAACCTTTCATAGAAAGCTCAGCGGTAACCAGCATATTCATTAATTCGGCCAAGGAATTTTGAAGTTTATGCATGTGGTAATTCATGATGAATTGCCCATATGCATCAGTCAAGGATTGCAGAATAATATCATTCTGCAGATCCAAGTCTAACTTCACACCGAGCTTCTCAAGCTCTTCCATGTCCTTGATCATTCATCAGACAGTGATCTTGGACTGACTGCCCATCACGCATCTTAGCCTTAAAAAGTCATTTCGTGACTTGATACTTGGCTGCGCGACTCTGTTCACCAAACATCTCCTATAGGTGAGCCAACATTTGGCGAGCAGTCCCGATATCTTCATGTTGGCGCTGGAGCTCATCAGACATCGAGCCCAACATGTAATATCTGGCCTTATTATCTTCGTCTATCCATTTTTCCAGAGATGCTCTCTGTTCAGTGGATGGATGGAGCTGGTAAGGTGGGAGGGTCCTGGTCCAAATACATGGGTTAACTTCTTAGAACCCAAAATAATTTTGTAGTTTCTGAGCCAATCTTTATAATTTGGTCCGGTCAGTCTATGTGTGTCCAGGATACGTGCTAATGGGTTGGATGCAGACATTTTCCTATAGAGAGTCAAAGATTCTAGTTAGATACTATAATTATGACTTGACCAATTTATTTAAAATTTTATTTTTAAATAAATTAGCTTCCACTATTTTCTCGGATCCCTACACTCCCTCTGTAGAGATGCAAAAATCTCCATGATTAATGATTTCTAGTGGGTGGTGCGGTCTCACCAACTGACTCATCACCTCACCTAACAGTTATTGGTGATGGGTTAGCCAATGAGTGAACAACTCTTGTTCAATGATTCTCTAATCATGGTGCACCCAAACTTGGTCTCTAATTCATGAATCTCACCATATCCGAAATATTGATCCACTCCTTAGTTAAGTCAGACCCACCATTTGCATAGACTGGATTCCTAATTGAGTCTCTCACCGTATCCAAAATATTGAGCCCAACTCATCCTCCAGCCCATAGCATCCAATGCCTAATAGACATGGTTGCATCTTTTCGGTGCAACTGAGCCACTGTATCCAGCCGAGAACAATCAACCCCGGGAAGGGCCCGCACATCTACAATGGTGGAAGACCTCAGACTTAATCTTTTCTTAGGGGGAATTGATTCAGGTCTCATTAAACTAGACTTGTCATAGTCATAACAATTATGACTAACCTAGTGGCATGGGTTAGCTCGGATTATTGACCACCTCAGATCAGAACTGTGTCAACAGATATGGCCAGGTAAGTGAGATCGGATGGAAGGAATATGCCATTAACTCGATACAAGAATGCATTCAGAGTCGAGTAGCTTCCAATTAAAAACCAGTCGGTCGTATCTATGCCAAACTTACCTTAGACACCAAATTGTTGAGTCAGAACCAATTGGGTTAGCCTACAATCCAGACTCTAACCTCTGAGCCTAATTAGGTCTTGCTTGATCGATCACTCACATCTTGACTTAATCCTCGTCAATTTCTTGACCCAAACTTAATCCTATTAGGCTGGTTAATTTAAGCAAAATTGCTAGTTTCAATCTAGGGTTTTGCAGAAAGTAAGTTTTCAATTTCTGATTAAGGACGAATTCGCAGCACCCCTACACATCATAAGAACACCCCATCGAATGGAAGGAGAGGGCCTTTAAACCCTTCTTTATTCTTATGATCGGACGGCCAAGAGGAATGCCTTAATCAGGAAAAATAACTAATACTACAAAAACTAATTAGATCTATATCATATATCTCATATAAAAATAGATCTAATTAAAACATATTTTGCATACATCTCATGTATCGAATGCATGCATGTTTTTTAGATCTAAATTATCTCATAATAATCTAAAAAATTAGATTTAAATTGATCATATCAAAATAAAATTCTAATCTAGATCTATTATGTAGAACTATTCTACAACTAGTCTAAACATGCAACTATCATATCTCATATGAATAATTTATTTTATTTTATTTTTTATTTTTAGATCTAATTATAATATTTATAATATAAAAAAATAAAAAATAAATATATCTAAAAATTATTTTTAATCAAATAAAAATTATGATCAAACTAGACTACACATAGAATAATTCTGTACCTAGTCTGGTTGTGCATCTCATACATATTAGATCTAGATTAATTAATTTAATTTTCTATTTTTTTGATTTTAGATCTAATCATATCTCATGTGATATCTAAAATCACTAATTAATCAGATTAAATCAGATCAAAATAAAATTTATAAGAACCTGGCTCTGATACCAGTTGAACGGAAAATCCTAATTTCTCGGATCAGGTTCGTTCAGATCTGATTGGATCAAGAGGCATATTTCAAAAATTTTCTCTCAGATCTAGATTAGATATGATACTCTTTTAGATCTAATTTATAATCTGATAATTATATAAATTAAAACTAAATTAATTCTAAATTAATTTTTTACCTTGATCTTGGATAATCTGATTACCTGTTGATGATCCTGTGGAAGCTCTGAGGTTCTAGATGTAGCCATGCAAGCGCCTGGCCTCTACCGATATCTACTCAGGCTGGATCTAGAGATTTTCTTCTTTTCTTTCTTTTCTCTAAAAATTAAATCTAAATCTGATTTGGAATATTTTCAAAAGACCTTCTGAAGATCATCCATCATCGTCTCTGCAGCAGTGCTGCCTTCTTCCTTTTTTTCGTCAGCCTTTCCTTGCTTGACTCGCACTAATCAGAAGACCCAACATCCTTGGGCGTGGAGAGGATGGAGAGGGCCAGATGGTGGCATGGAGAAGGGAGAGGGGCAGCCTTGGGGCGTGGCTTAAGATGAACTTTATTGAAAGTGGGCGCAGACAGGGTCTATTTATAGACTCTACTGCACCATGCAGTGCTGCATCACCCCGGCCAATTATGTTTCTTCGTGCAATCAGATCTAAATCTGATTGGTGGGATGACATCACTTGATCCAATCAGATGAGAGACCCATAGGTTCATTCTTAGATGGTGCCTAAGACTGGTCAAAGTAGATACCTAAGGGCCACCTAAGTAGAAACCAAGAAGCAACCTGGAGTCCCATCCGTATGGGACTCCAGCGTCCCTATCCATGGGCGCACGGCATCCTAGGCATGCACCCCCTCCTATCTAATTTCTAGAGAGGGGACAAGCCCTCTATCTGCTCTCCAATAAGTGCATGACACATGGGCAGATGTCCAAGGGTCAAAGGTCAATGTTTGACCAAGTCAAAGTACAAGAATTAGTAGGTGATGGAAAATGGTAGGTGTTATCTCAAATTTATCCCATAAATTAAGACAATCCTTTTGTGACTTGGACAAGCTCCAGCCAGATCAGGTAATGGTACCTGAGTGAGCACAAACTCATCTGGCTCAGTCGAAATAACTATTTAATGATAGTAAAAGAAGAACGTTAGGTTCAATCGAGTGCTAGCATGATTTCCTTGAACCTAATTGAATCTCATTCAGATCAATTGAACTTGGTTAGTTCCAATTGATGATCATCCAGATTCAAACCCTTGTTTGTGTGACCCAGTTAGGTTTAGTTCTATATGGTAATGGGAATATGTCATGATCTCTATCATCGACATCATCGAAACTCCTTTCGATGGATCAGAACTCTTCTGATTCAGACAACTAGAATGATCGATCATCTAAATCATTCTAATTGCTCCCAAAATCCACCAGTGACACCTAGCAGTATATGGTGGCAACCCATCAAGACTAAAAATAAACCTCTTGGTGTAGCTACTTGTGTGATTAAGTTCTTCTATCTTGAGCCTTTGATCAGATTAGGGTTAAGGTGAACTCGTCAAACCCTAATTTCTATCATATGATTTAATCATTCGATTCAAGTCCGATGTGAAAATCTTAATAGAAACTCTTTCTATTATTTCACTCTCTGCCATGGCCATGGGCTTATGGACTTGATTCTCATGATCATCATAGGGCTGCTCCTCATCCACCGAGGTAGATAGATTCCATCTTGGTGCAATCCAATTCCTACAATGAACATGCTATAGCCAACATACACCTCAGGGTTCCGAATGGCTAGGAGACCGAGTCATGGTGTAGTCAAACTATAACACCCTCAAAGTGAACTATCGATGCACCTCAAGTCAAAGAATCAAACACACTACTATGCAGCATCGAGTCAGTCATTCGACGAGAAGGTAGACTTCCTTATGACTACTCGAGGTGGTCATGCTCAGTGCCCTCATTCTCTAACGAGTACCTGTACTCTCACTCTAGTGTCTCTACACCATAGATTTAAGACTCATCTACTATAAAGAAGCAATTGTACACTATCCTTCTGGATCAATCATCATCCTCATGATGATCCTACGGTCAAAAGCATTTTATGAGTTAATAAATGAAAATTCATGTCTTAAATTTTCAACTCTTGAAAATATGAGTTATCATTATCATTAAGTTAAGGAATATATCATAGACACTAAATGTACTTATGTGATAGAAAATAATTCATTTTATTATTTATAGTCAAAATTATAATTTTGCCCTTAGAAGTGTATTACAAGTGTCAGCCTATTCTAGCTTCTAGGGCACACATATCTAACAAAACTATCATTAAGTATTTGAAAAATACTAAGAACAAATGGTTGGTTTATGGTGAGTCAGATCTGAAGCTTGTGGGGTTTACAGACTCTAGCTTTTAATCTAACTATGATGATAGTAAAAGTATGTTAGGATGTATCTTTACTCTAAATGGTGGAGGCATCTACTGAAAAAGTTTCAAGCAGCATACAGTGGCTGACATACTGGAAAAGTTTCAAGCAGCATCAGATGTAGCAAAGAAAGCTGTGTGGTTGAGGAAGTTCATCACCAAGCTTATAGTAGCACCCTTCATTGATGGTCTAATCCTGCTCTACTGTGACAGCACTAGCACCATAGCTTAGGCAAAGGAATCGAAGGTACACCAACGGACAAAGCATATTTTGTGCTGCTTCCATTTGGTCCGTGAGATTGTGTATTGCGATGACATTGATCTTCAGAAGATCGACGAAAAGGAGAACCTAACCGACCCCTTCACTAAAGCCCTAGAAATCAAGTAGTTCGACAACCATAAGTCAAAGATGGGTATTAGATACTGTGCCGAGTGGCTTTAGGATAAGTGAAAGTTATTGGAAATTATGTCCCAAAGCCAATCATCAACCTATTAATGATTGAGATATTGTAATTGATTTATTAATTAAAAATATTTTGGCATCTTTTTGCATCATAAATTTACATCTTCTAATGAACTCCATTGTTATGATGAAGTCATTAGGACTATTTAGTTTCGATAAAGAGAGAATTTATCGATTAGTCCTTAAATTTGTTCATGACTAAATGATAGGCTATTAATTAGGACAACAACGTCTATCGAGCATAGCTCGCCATATGCCATATAGGTTGGTTATCCTCTTAACCAAGGAGTATGGAGACACTAATATGGTATATAGGTGAGATGTATGGGTACATCGTCATTGAACATAACTAACTCTAGAGCATTCTGCTATCGAGAATATCTCTGATGGGATATAGGTATAAGTATCCCTTAGACCTAAGATTGCCTCAGTGACTTGCAAGCAACTCATTGTGCTTTGGTACCAGACTAACTAAATTTTTAATTCAACAATGGAAGGCCTTTGGACCTAGTCAAGTACTTGCGAAGTCGGAGTGTGATTAAGATGGAATTGACCACTCCAAGAATTGGAGAAGAATGTATCACTGTATTTCAATATAGCAAAACCTTGGCCAAAATAATCCATCAGATGGATTTGATATTTTGAAATATAATGTGGACAACCTGATCAAAGTTGATAGTTGAACTCTGAGGTGTCCTATGAGCATTATGGTCAAGGGGATGAATTATATGGAAACTATATTTGCATCGGTTCTAAGGATGGTGTTCTACACCTTTCAACCTATCCAGCCATCGGATATCATTGCTTAATGTTCAATTTGATTGGTACAGAAATTTATTTTTATGCTACTGACTTAGGTTTGGACCTATGAGATCACACACATTAGAGTTCATGATCTAATCGGATGGTTGATCAGCGATTTATAATCATTTTAGGATTAAACAATCAATACGATTGGTGTTTAATCTAGTGCAAGTATTGCAGGAGGATCGATTAACAATTTGATTGCTAATTGGCTTAATTTGATTAAGCCAAAAGGATGACATTAAGTCTAATTAAATATAATTTAATTATATTTAATTTGGGCTTGATTGGATCAAGTCCAATTGGCTTATTATATAAGTCAAGTGCAAGGAAGAACTAGTCCTTATCTAACTAGAATTTGGGTCAACCAAATTTTCTAATTTGATTAAAAAATTAAATTAAAATTAAATTAAATTTAATCTAATTTAATTAAGTCCTTAAATAGGTTAGGATCTTATTTAATTATGTTGGTTTACTCTTATTTTTATTCGGTTAAATATCTTGTTTAACCAAGTCAAAATAGGAGTCTTAGTGTGACTAGGACTCCCTATTCCTTGCGCCACCTAATCCTCACGCCACACCATTTTCTCTTTGTGTTTTTACTTGAATAATCTCTATGCCTAAGGTTTCTTACTCTCTTTCTTTTCGTCATATGGAAGTTTGTTGGAAGATCAAGTCAAAAGGGGAATTAGTTTTGCTTAAGGATTCTATGAGATAGAATCCTTGTCAACCAAAACTCTTCCCATAAGTGTGCCAACTAATTCTTCCTTATTTTCTTTGATTTTCATGATAAAAGAGGAAATTTTTTTGTGTGCCACCCTTGCTGGTCCATGGCAGAAAAAAAGGTGGGGGCGCCCAAGAGTTGGGGGCCCCAACAACTTCCCTTATTTGGTCCTTCCTAGTCTAGATTTCTAACCTAACTTGGACTCTACATATCTCTTTATTTAAAAAGAATTTTTGGCTGAAATTTTTTTAAATTGTAGATATTTGAGAGATCTCTTTAGTTAGAGAAATCAAAGAAAAATTCATCTGGATCATGGAGATATTGAAAAGATAAATTAGGATGTCTAGAAAAAGAACAAAGAAGAAGAAAAGGATCTTCTTCTAGGGTTTTTGTTCCAAATCTCTTGCTCCCTTTTTGTGAGCTTTTGAGAGGTGTCTCAACATCACAAATCTTCCTCTTTTCTTTTGGTATTTTAGAGTATCTAAGTTTTAAAGAAGAAAGCATCGGATCAACCATCGAAGAGAGATCAGCATAGTGCTAGCATACTATGCTGATTTCCTGCATCAGGATCTTTGATCATGTTCATGGGCCCATGTAGATGACTCCTAGAGGTCGAATGCATGTGCAGCTCATGATTTCATCCTCAAGCCTGAATCAGCATGTTAGAATGTCAAACTTGCTTAAGTAACAGATCTGGTCTATTAACTTCATACCTGCATTTGATGTAGTGTAGATCTAGGTTGATTTGATCAACCTTTTCTTTCTTATTTGATTTTAATTTTTGATTTAATATCATATCTTGATCATATAATATATTTGAGATCTAGGTATTTATATATTTATTTAAATAAATATTTAATTTATTTAAGTCTTTCGCTGTATGATCTTGAAAAAGTTTTAAGATCTATCCGTAAAATCCTAGATCTGGTTCCTTCACCATTGACCTTCATAGACTCCATTTCGGATCTGATGGCCTCAAGCCATTTTTCAAAGTCGGATCTCTACATTGCATCCATGTAGGTGATTGGATCCTCATTGTTCTCATCAAGTTTGATAGGATCACCATCCCGGATCAAGAAACCATAGTATTTGTTCAGCTGACGGGTACTCTACCAGATCGTCTTAAGGGCACAGGTTCAGTAGGCTCCAGATCTGATCGAATCAAATCTGGTTTAGATTCAGATACTTGTGTTAGTTCTTCCACCTATCGAACTTTCTCAAGTTTGACCTTAGAGGTATTAGTCCCTTCACCAAGAAACTTCTTTTCTAAAAAGACTGTCTTAAGACTGACAAATATCTTTTGTTCATCATCTAGGTAGAAGTAATATCCTTTGATCTCTTTTGGATATCCTATAAAGATACACTTGTTAGACCTAGATTCAAGCTTGTTCGTTACTAAATGTTTGACATAAGTCAGACACCCCCAAATCCTAAGTGCAAGAGTTTTGGTTTACGCCCTGTCAACATCTCATATGGCATTTTAGAAATAGACTTACTTGGAACCCTATTCAGAATATAACAAGCTGACTCGAGTGCAAATCTTCAAAGGAAGATCGACAGACTAATAAATCCCATCATAGATCGAACCATGTCTAACAAGGTCCAATTCCTCCTTTCAAACACACCATTATGCTACGGTGTTCCAGAAGGAGTCCATTAGGAGAGAATCTCATTCTTCCCAAGATATGTCAGAAATTCACTAGAAAGGTACTCACCCCTACGGTCAGATCGAAGAGTTTTAATACTCTTTCTAATTTACTTTTCTACTTTATTATGGAATAGTTTGAACATTTCAAACCACTCCGACTTATGCTTCATTAAATAGACATACCCATACCTCGATAGATCATCTATGAAGGTTATGAACTAGAAATATGCACCTCTAGCACTTGTACTCAGTGTCCATATACATCAGTATGTACTAGACCTAGGAGTTCACTGGCACATTCACCATTTCCAATAAAAGGTGACTTGGTCATTTTTTCATGAAGACATGACTCATAGATTGGTAGCAATTCATAATCACTGACCTTAAGAATTTCTTCTTGAGACAACTTGTTTATTCTGTTCTTATTGATGTGACCTAGCCTACAATACCAAAGGTAAATTCTGACACTTCGTCTAATCTAGGGTGTTTATCGAAGGTTCGGACAATGTTAACATGCTGTGATAATAGATAAATTTCATTATTCAATTATCCAATACAAATGGCAACACCATTCAAAATGATATCATAAAAATATGCTTTTATTGAAATTGATAACTGTTCTTGGTAAAAAAGGCCTACAGAAATTATATTCAATAAAAAACTTGGATAAAAGTGACAATCACTAAGAATAACTTTATGAGAATTGATTATAAGATTCATGATTTCGAAAGCTAGAACTGAAACTTGTCTTCCATCTCCAACGTTTAGGAATCTCTCACCTTCACCAAATCTCCTACTGACCTATAAATCTTGCATCGAATTACAAATATAATAAGAGCTTTTGGTATCTAATACCTAGGCAGTAATATCATAAATTAAGAAGATGTAGGGTGTTATCATATAATTACCTTGCACAGCAACCACTTTCTTCCATGGCCTGTTTGGGTCTAGGATGGTAATGTACTGAGGATAGTTTCTCTTTCAATGCCCCTGCTTCTTACAAAAAAAGTACTGTACCTAGCTCTAGTCAGTCTTGCACTTCTGGGTCTGACCCTGTGTAGACATCCCAACATGCGGTTGCACCTTCTTGCTCTTCTTCTTCTGATTTTTCTTTCCTTTCTTAAAGGATCGACCAGAAGAAGATCCTTCCACTATATTCATGGATCCCTTCTAGAATTGATGATCCTTCTCAAAGTTTTACAGTAACCCCAGTAATCCATGGTAGTTCATTGCAAGCTTTGTCATTCTGAAATGAGTAAGGAATGGGAGGAAGGACTTGCGCAATGAATTTAGGATCACATCCTTTTTGAGTTGCTCATGCAGAAAAGAACCCAGCATACTCAGACGTTTAATCATCTCGATCATGTACAATACATGATCAGTGACTGACGCTCCATCCCTCATACAAGGGTTGAAAATGGCATAACTAGTCTTTTGCTTTTCAACATCGTCAGGCATGCCAAAGGAGTCATTCAACATTTGAAGTATCTCCTCGACTAGGCATTTTCAAACCTACGACTAAACTCATCATTCATTACCACTAGCATAATGCACCAAATGGTGGTGCAGTCATTGAGCCACTTTTGATAAGTGTCTCTCACCACCTTAATAGCATTCGAGGCTGGCTTCTCAAGTGCCGGATCAGTCAATACATATAAGATTCGTTCATGCTCCAAAATGATCTTCAACTTTCGATACCAGCTATCAAAGTTGAATCCCATGAGTTTGTCATTATCCAACAATGATCGAAACGATAGGATAGTGGATATTTTTGCACAAAAGAAAAATCATAAACCTAATTAGTATATGAATTATTTACTCTAGAGATTTGGACTTTAGTCTAAAGATCCTCCCATTATTTTATTCTAATCGATAGCCTCTACCTCTAATATTTTAGTGGGTACTGTAATCCACATAGACTATACACGAGTCCAACATTGGTTGGTCAACCCATGTGCACCTATGGGTAGGTTCATAACAAATTGCTTCACCAAATAATTCCTAGTAATTTTAATTTTGCCCCAAAAATCTAATCAATAGGCTTTGGCCTCCTCTAAAAAGTTTCAATTAGGTCCAACCATTAACATGACCACATTTGATGTATCAGATCAATGAATGATCAGGCCCGACTTTGGCCGGCCAACCTGACCATCATTAGAAAGATACGACCAAATAATCATATTATGAATGATAATTTTATTAGTCAATAAGCACCAAGTCTTTGGACCTCCAATGATTATTAAACTAATGGATCAATTATCACTCAACTTAATGGGAGGCAATGACTTAGTTATCACCATAACTTTATTATTTTAAGGATCTAATAATTTTAGAGGATTTTATTAACCAATTTTAAGAAGAATTAACTAGCCAATTTGGATCCTCCCACTGACTTCACCAACTTAGATCAATAAGGACTGTTGGCACAAAATCTGGTCGCCGCTGGAGTCGAAGCTGGATTTGGAGAGGATGAGGTCACCGTCGGGATCTACAAAATAAGTCTCATCTAGAGTCTAGGGTGGTGGCTCTGGCAAGATCCTCTAATGATCAAGTCAGCTCTTTCGGTCAATAGAAATGGATTACATAAAGAGATTTTAGCAGAGTTTTGAGGAAGAGAAGGAGAGCTTCTCCCTGAAAGCATATCTGAAGGGTCTCTTATATAGATAGAGCCTATAACAAATTGATAGTATTAGCCATAACCATCCGGTAGTGGGCTATTCAGGACCATGTAGAGTTTGTAATATGAGATAGTGTCTGTTGTCATGTTGTGCGAACTCGTCGGCGTCCAATGGTCGAAGCTCGAATGGAAGAGATTGATGATTCTTTTACCTATATTAAGGTTGAGTGCCAAGGTCCTCTGGGGCTGCTGGATGGAGTTTGGAGGGAGTTTAGCTATTTGGAGGAGTCCATCTGAAGGAGAAATTTGGGAGGAGTTCAATAGATGGAGGAGTCCGACTGAAGGAAAAGTCTGAAAGGAGTTCGATCGTTGGAGGAGTCCAATTGGAGGAGAAGTTTGGAAGGAGTTCAATCGTTGGAGGAGTTCGACTGAAGAAGAAGCCTGGAAGGAGTTCGACCATTGGAGGAGTTCGGCTGAAGGAGAAGTCTGAAAGGAGTTCGATCGTTGGAGGAGTTCGACTGAAGGAGAAGCCTGGAAGAAGTTCGACCATTAGAGAAGTCTGGCTGAAGGAGAAGTCCAAAAGAAGTTCATTAGTTGGAGGAGTATGGCTAAAGGAGAAGTCTGATTGAAGGAGAAGTCTGGAAGAAGTTTGACCGTTAGAGGAGTCTGATTGGAGGAGAAGCTCAGAAGGAGTTCAACTATTGGAGGAGGTTGTTTAAAGAAGAAGTTCGGAAGGAGTTCAACTATTGGAGGACTCTAACTGGAGGAGAAGTTTGGAAGGAGTTCGACCATTGGTGAAGAAGTTCAGGAGGAGTTCAACTGCTAGCGGAGTTCCAGGATTTAACCATAGAGGTTGCTGTCGGGCGGGATCCTTTCGAGATCAAGCACCCAGTTGAACTTTGACAGGAGCGGGTTTATCCCCAATACTAGCCCCCCTACTCTCGAGTTTGAAGTTTAAGGGAAGGGAGTACCGAGTGTGATTGTCGAAGTCTCTTTCCACTTCCTACACTTGCTAAAGCAAGGTGTTTCTTGGTGCTTCTACACCAACGTCGAAGCTTCATAAATTTGAGGCGATCCGAAGAGATGCCTTTAGAGCTCCATGCCAAAACTTTGCCTAGGGTATGGTATCATTATGGGCCTATCCACCGCCAGTATCTATCATGATAGAGGAGGCAAGCATCGGCCATAGGCTGATCAAAGGAGATTTGCAATCATAATCGCCTAGGATCCCTAGGGCTATTTTGAAGGAAAAATCCTAATTTCTCGGGTCAGGTTCGTTCAAATCTGATTGGATCAAGAAAGATATTTTAAAAATTTCTCTTATGAATCTACATCAAATCTGAGATGTTTCAGATTTGATTTTATACATCTAATAAATAAAAATAAAAATAAATTAAATCTGATTTAATTTATACCTTGATGTTGGGTAATTAGATTATCCTTTGATGATCCTGTTGTTTGCTTGAGGTTTTGGATCTAGCCAAGCAAGCGCCTGACCTCTACCGATATCAACTAAGGCTAGATCTAGAGATCTTTTTCTTCTTTATCACCTCTCCAAATATTAGATCTGGATCTGATTTAGAGGATCTTCAAAATTTCTTTCGAAGATCTGCAGTCGTCTCTGCAGCAGTGCTGCCTTCTTTCTTTCTCGTCACCTTTCTCTTGCCTGGATCGCACCATACTGGAGCCCAAATCTCCTTGGGTATGGAGAGGAGAGAGAGGATCAAAAGATGGCATCGAAGAGGGAGAGGGGCAGCCTTGGGGCATGGTCTAAGAGAGAACTCATTTTAAAGTTAGGTGTAGATAGGGTTTATATAGACCCTGCTGCGCCATGCAGTGCCACAATATTTTGGTCAATCACATTGCTTTGTGCAATCAAATCTAAATCTAATTGGTGGGATTATATCACCTGATCCAATCAGATGAGTGCCCCCTCAATTTATTCTTACATGGTGCCTAAGACTGGTCAAAGTCTATTCCTAGGTGCCACCAAAGTAGAATCTAAGAAGCAACCTACAGTCTCATCTGTATGGGACTCCAGGCATCCCTATCCATGGGCACACACTACCCTAGGAATGCACCCCCTCCTTTCCAATTTCTAGCAACAGGCCAAGCCTCTATCTACTCTCCTATGGGTGCATGACACATGGGCAAATGTCTAAGTGTCAATGGTCAACATTTGACCAAAGTCAAAAGACAAGAATTAGCAGATGATGGAAAATGGCAGGTGTTGTCTCAAATTTATCTCATAAATTAAGATAACCCTTTTCTAACCTAGACAAGCTATAATCAAACTAGGTAAAGGTACCTGAGTGAGCACAAATACATTTGGCTCAGTAGAGACAACTTTTAATGATAGTAGGATAATGTTAGGCTCAATCGTGTGCTAGCACAATTTCCTTCAACCTAATTGAATCTTATTCAAATCAATTGAATTGGATTAGTCCAATTGATGATATTCAAATCCAAACCCTTGTTTGTGTGATCTAGTTAGATTCAGTTTTGTATGGTAATGGGACATGTCATGATCTCTATCATCGACATCATCGAAACTCCTTTCGATGGATTAGAAATCTTCTGATTAAGATAACTGAAATGATCGATCATCTAAATCATTCTAATTGCTCCCAAAATCCACTAGTCACACCTAGCAGTATATCGTGGCAACCCATCAAAACTAAAAATGAACCACTCGGTGCAGCTACCTGTGTGATTAAGTTCATTAATCTTAAGCTCCGATCAGATTAGGGTTAAGGTGAACTCGTCAAACCCTAATTTCTGTCATATGATTTAACCATTCAATTCAAGTCCGACGTGAAAACCTTAATAGAAACTCTTTATATTATTTCACTCTGCCTTGGCCATGGGCTTATGGACTAGATTCTCATGATCCTCAAAGGGCTGCTCCTCATCCACCGAGGTAGATAGATTTTCTCTTGGTGCAATCCAATTCCTACAATGAATATGCTATAGTCAACATACACCTTAGGATTCCGAATAACTAGGAGACCGAGTCATGGTGTAGTCAAACTATAACACCCTCAAGGTGAACTATCAATGCACCTTAGATCAAAGGATCAGACACACCACTGTAGCTTCGAGTCAGTCATCAACGAGAAGGTAGACTTTCTTATGACTGCTCGAGGTGGTCAAGCTCAGTGCCTTCGTTCTCTAACGAGTACCTGTACTCTCACTTCAGTGTCTATATAGTATAGACTCAAAACTCATCTACTATAAAGAAGTGATTGTACACCAACCTTTCAGATCAATCACCATCCTCATGATGATCCTACGGTCGGGAGCATTTTATGAGCTAATAACGAAAATTCATGACTTAAATTTTCAACTGTTGAAAATATGAATTATCATTACCATTAACTCAAGTGATGTATCACAGACACTAAATACGCATTTATGATAGAAAATAACCTATTTTATTATCTATAGTCAAAATTATAATTTTGCCCCTAGAAGTGTGTTATAAGTGTCAGACAATTCTGCCTTCTAGGGCACACATATCTAACAAACTCCCACTTGACCTAAA
This sequence comes from Cocos nucifera, assembly GCA_006176705.1. NCBI lineage: Eukaryota > Viridiplantae > Streptophyta > Magnoliopsida > Arecales > Arecaceae > Cocos > Cocos nucifera. The sequence goes on along the minus strand of QRFJ01000389.1, from coordinate 263,978 downwards.
GCCAATTGGCTATAAATCTAAATCCCATCTTCTTAAGATGGGCTTCAACCTTCTGCTGGCCCAATGGCTTTGTAAGTGGATCCACCGCATTGACTGCGAAGTCGACTCTCTTGACCTCGATGTAACCCTTTTCGAGATAATCGTGGATATGGTGGTATCGCCACTCAATGTGCTTGAATTTCTGATGAGACCTTGGCTCTTTAGCTAAAGCTATGGTGCCAATATTATCATAGTATAGAGAAATGGCATCTAATGGCATCACTTCGATTTCTACGGCAAACTTCTTGTACCAAAATTTCTCATTTGTTGCTTCTGATGCAGTGATGTATTCTGCTTCTATGATGGAATCTACTATCACAGTTTGCTTAGAACTCTTCCAATTGACAGCACCACCATTACACACAAACAGACTCCTAGATGTCAACTTTCGATCATCTACATTGGACATAAAATCCGAGTCTATATATCCCTGAACTTGGAGTTCTCCATTACCAAAGACCAACAACATATCCTTAGTTCTTCTTATGTATTTAAGGATACATTTCATAGAAGTCCAGTATTCTTCAACTGGATTCGACTGATATCTACTCATGACACTCACAGCATGGGCTATATTAGGTCGTCTACATAACATGGCATACATGAGGCTCCCTATTGCTGAAGCATAAGGGATCTTGCTCATGCATTCTATTTCCTCAGATGTGCTAGGGCACATCTTCTTGGAAAGATGAATACCATGTCTGAAGGATACAAATCCCCTCTTAGAGTTTTTCATGCTAAACCTCTTTAGCACTTCCTCTATGTACATCTTCTCTGAAAGTCCTAGCATCTTATTCGGTCTATCCCTATAGACCTTAATTCCTAGAATAAAGGATGCTTCACCTAGGTCTTTCATGAAGAATTCTTTGGATAACCTCATTTTAACTATGGTCAACATGAGAATATCATTCACAATAAGATGGATATCATCCATATATAATACGAGGAAGACAACAGCACTCCAACTGACCTTTTTGAAGACACATGGCTCCTTCTCATTTTTGATAAAACCAAATAATTTGATCACATCATTAAAGTGAGTGTTCCAGCTCTGACATGCTTGCTTAAGTCCATATATGGACCTTTGCAGCTTGCAAACCTTGTGATCAGCATCACTGGATGTGAAACCTAACAGCTATTTCATATAGATATCTTTCTCAAGATATCCATTTAATAATGCCATTTTCACATCCATTTGCCACATTTCATAATCAAAATAGGCTGCAACAACAAGCAATATGCGGATGGATTTTAGAATAGCTACTAGCGAAAAGGTATCCTGATATGCAGTTAAGTAAAGTAGGGATCCTATCATACCTCTATAGAGCTTTTCATTTACATTCTTACCATTTTCATCTTTGTCAGGTTTGTATGAGGAGCTTATGGGTGTGCCGATCTCCTTTCCATTTTTCATGCCAAACTTCTTGAGCATCTCCTTAATGCACTTTATTTAGCTAATGAAAATACCTTCCTTTGATTGTTTGACTTGTAGTCCAAGAAAGAAATTCAGCTCCCCCATCATGCACATTTCAAATTCACTCTGCATCGACTTTGCAAACTCTTGACAAAGAATTTCATTAGTAGCTCCGAATATGATGTCATCCACATATATTTGAACTACAAGAAGGTCATTATTTTTTTTTTCAAAAATAGTATGGTGTCTATACTTTCTCTAATAATATTTTGTAATAAAAATTTGCTCAATCTCTCATACCATGCTCTAGGTACTTGTTTATGTCCATAAAGTGCTTTATTTAACTTATATACATGATTGAAAAGTGAGTGATTTTCAAATCCGGGTAGTTGTTCTACAAATACTTCTTCAGCAATATAACCATTCAAAAAGATGCTTTTCACACCCATTTAAAATAATTTAAAATTCATATAATAGGCAAAAGCAAGTAACAATCTAATAGCCTCCAATCTTGCTATAGGTGCATATGTTTCATCAAAGTCAATTCCTTCTTCCTAATTATATCCTTTAGCAACTAATCTAGCTTTATTTTTTACAATATTACCAAGTTCTTGTAATTTATTCCTAAATATCCATTTTGTACCAATTATAGGATGATCTATGGGTCTGTTTACAAAAGTCCATAAATTATTTCTTTCAAATTGATTTAGTTCATCTTGCATGGCTAGCATCCAATTAGAGTCTTATTCAGCTTCTTCTATGTTTTTAGGTTCTATTTGAGAAATAAATGCAAGGTAATCAAATGTATCATTAAAAGAGGATCTAGTTTTTATCCCTTGCAAAGGATCACCTAATATCAATTCTCTTGGGTGATTGTGTGCATACCTCCACTCCTTGGGTAGATCTCTATGATCATTAGATGCTTCATTCTCATCATTATTGCTTTGTTCCAAGATTGTTGTAGGTTTATCTTTGTCTTGAATATTATTGTCCTTCTAGTTTAGGTCCTTCATTCCATCTTCGAGAATTCTTCTATTATCATCAAAAACATCTTCCTTTCTCGAAGTTGATTGTTAGCTTCATCAAAGATAACATGTATAGATTCTTCAATAATCAAAAAGTGTTTATTGAAGACTCTATATGCTTTGCTAGATATAGAATATCTAAAGAATATACCCTCATCTATCTTAGCATCAAATTTGCCTAGATTATCTTTACCATTGTTATGAATAAAATATCTGCAACCAAAAAAATAAAAATAATTAATATTAGGTCTTTTTCCTTTCCAAAGCTCATAGGAGGTCTTCTTTAAGATCAGGTGAATAGAAACTCTAGTTAGGATGTAACATACTGTGTTAATAGCTTCAGTCCAAAAGTATTTAGATAGATTTTCTTCACACAACATGGTATGGGCCATATCAATAAAGGTTCTATTCTTTCTTTCAACAACTCATTTTGTTGACGGATTCTAGGTGCTGAAAAATTATGTCCTATGCCATGTTCATTGCAAAATTATTCAAAGTATTTATTTTTTAATTCTATGCTATGGTCACTATAGATACATACCATAATAGAGTTCTTTTCATTTGTTATTTTCTTGTAAAACTTTGAAAACATTGAAAATGCTCCATCTTTGTGAGATAAAAATAGAATCCAAGTGCAATGAGAATAATCATCAGTAATTACTAGACCACACTTCTTTTCTCCTAGGCTTATGGTCCTAGTAGGTCCAAACAAATCCATATTAATCAATTCAAGAGGTCTAGAAGTTGAAATTACATTTTTGGATTTGAAACTCTCCCTAGTTTGTTTTCCAATGTGGCAAGAATTACAAATATGATCAACTTTGAAATTTAGTTTTGGTAGCCCCTTAACTAAGTCTTTATTATGCAATTTATAAAGAGTATACATGCTAGCATGATCTAATTTTTGGTGCCAAAGCCAAGTAATTTTTTTTATGTTAGCATTCACTGCAACTAGGTATTGGCCACTCTTCATGGAAATTTCATCAAGTTTCACCATGTAGATATTTTCATGCCTAAATCCAATGAATTTTAAGCTATCATCCAAGGAACTAGATACATTGTACAAAGAAAATTCAAAAGAGACTTTAAAACCTTTATCACAAAGTTGACTGATATTAAGCAAGTTATGTTTTAAATTATCCACTAACAATATATTATCTATAAAGATGGTAGGAGTAATCTAAATTTTACTATAGCTAATTATTTTATCTTTGTCATTATCACCAAAGATGACTACTTCCCCTTTCTTTCTTTCTAGGATGATGAATTATTGCTTGTCACCCGACATATGCCTTGAGCAGCCGCTATCTAAATACCACTCCTATTTTGATCCTTTGGCTACAAGGCATTCTTGCACAAATAATCAAGTGAGAGTTTTAGGTACCCAAGTCTTCTTGGATCCTTTAGGATTAGTAGACATGATTCGTTTTAGAACCCAAATGCTTTTAACGTGCTTTTCATTAAATTTTCTAGTATTGCATTCAAAAGCCTTATGTCCTACCCTTTTGCATCTAAAGCAAATGGTATGAGAAGTGCTATTAGCGATGGGTGCAGTGAAAAAATTTTTTAGAAACTTGATATTGTCTTTAGGTTTATATCCTAGTCTGGTCTTATCATAAACTCCTCTTTGATTATTTAAAATTATTTGCAATTTTTTAGAACTACAAGTAAATTTATCAACTAAAATCTTTAATTTATCCAATTCATCCTTTAGGATTTTATTTTTTTCTTTTAACTTATTATGGCTACTAATTATCTTTTTCTTTTTTTTCAAGAGTGTTTCAGTCATTTCCTTAAGATTTCTATTTTTTGAGTTTATCTTTTTGAAATCTTTCATCAAGTCATAAAAAGCATCTTGAAGCTCATCAAAGATAAATTTTGAATCAAGAGTAGAGGATACCTCATAATCTTATGCCATAAAATACAAGTTTGCTTTGTTTTGATTTTCTTCCTCTGAGCTTGACTCATCGTTATCACTCCAAATTGCTAACATGGCTTTCTTTTTTGTTCCTTTTTACCCATTCTTCAACAAAAGACATTCAACCCTAAAATGTCCTGACTTCTTGCATTCATAGCTAGTGGGCTAATCCCTCTCTCTCCTTTTTTTTCTATCTCCCTACTGGCTTCTCCTCTAATGAAGCTCCTCTTCTTGAATCCTTGTCTTCTATTTCCCATAAATTTTCTAAATTTTTTAATCACTAGGGCCATATCTTCATCATTTTTCTCACTGGTGGATAGATCATCTTCTTCTTAATCAGCCATGGATTTCAGCGCTATTATTTTGTTCTTCTTGTTGTCTTTCTTATTGTGCCAACTCATGGTAAGCTCATGTGTCATCAAGGATATAATAAGCTCCTTTAGAGATAGTGTGTTCAGATCCTTTGCCTCTTTGATGGCTGTTACTTTAGCTTCCCATGACCTAGGCAAAGATCTGAGGATCTTTCTCATCAATTCATTATTACTGTAAACTTTATCTAAGCTTTTTAAACTATTTATAATATCAGTGAATCTTGTATACATGCTAGTGATAGATTCAGTGGAGTCCATTTTAAATAACTCATATTGGTGAACTAGCATGTTAATTTTAGTTTTTTTTACTTGATTTATCCCTTCATGTGTGTCCTTAAGTCTATCCCAAATTTTCTTTGCAGCATTGCAAGTGGAGTTTTGATTAAACTCGTTTACATCAAGGGCACAATAGAGTACATTCATTGCCTTGGCATTTAATTGAAAATGTCTTTTATCCATTTCATTCCAATCCTTCTCTAGCTTAGGAGAAAATGTGCCATTGATAATGACTATGGGTGTGTGGACCATTGACAATAACACTCCATATGTCATAGTCAAGGGCTTGAATGAAAATGCGCATGCGAACCATTGACAATAACACTCCATATAGTTGGACCCATTGAAAAGTGGTGGCTTATTTTGGATTTTTCTTTGATAAGTGAACCTCCTAGTTGGATTGACATGATCTTTATCTCTAGTTGAAAAAATCAATAATTAGTAGAGAACTTAGCTCTGATACCAATCGTTGCCCAGATAGACAACCCAAGAGAGGGGGGAATTAGATTTTCAAAAATTTAAAGTAGATATGTGTGGTGATAAATGATTAAATCCTAAGTGAATCAAATATGAAAGTAAATAGAAGATACAATCAAAAGCACATATACAAACAAGAAAATTTTATAGTGGTTTGGTGCTCTCCAAGCACCTATGTCCACTCTCCAAGTAAACTCTTGGAAATTTCACTATAATCCCGCAAGATTACAGCCGGATAGTTTTTTCAAGCTCACTATCCAAAAACTCAGTTCATTTTTTTCTAGGTTCACCAATCACAACTATTACAAGGATTAGACAAACCAATCTGAATAAACAGAGGGAAGAAAAATCCCAAAATCCAAGTTTTATCTCCTGCTGAAACCAAGTACATAGAAAGAGAAAAAGAAATTTTATAACTCAAAATGCCCCTTTGAACGAGCAAAAAAGTTGTCCTTGCAATTCATTGAAAGCCTTTTTGAATATGTAGAGTTAGTGCACTTGAGGGTTCTTCAAAGCTTGAGAGAACTGATTGATTGGAGATTGGGTATTCGTTCAAGAATAGAGCGTGCTTCTCTTTCTCTCATTTTTCTCTCTGATCAATTAAAAAAAAGCCTTTTTATTTTATACCTATAGCATTCCCTCTCTTCTGATAATGATTGGAGCTCAGAAAAAATGAAATCCAATCATTGGAGAGCAACAACTAGCCATTAGGACTGAAAAAATCCGATCTGGAATGTCTAGTCAAAAGGTTGTCGTTGAGTCTCGAGACCTCTTGATTTGTCTCGAGACATCTCACCAAGTTACAAGGCCTCTCTATTTGATCAGGAGAGCTCTCACCTTCAATCGCCCAAAAAATCAACTTTCTAAAAAAGATGACTCATCTGAGATCGAGACCTCTCGGTTTTGAACAAGATGTCTCACTGAAACCTCAAGATCTCTCGAGAATCCTATGAGACCTCTCACTCTTAGACCATAGAAACTAGATTTCTGTTGTTTGAGATCAAGAGCTCTTGAGATTCACTTGAGACCTCTCAAAATTGAGCCAAAACTACATTTGGGGCGTGCCAGACCACTCGAGAGCTCTCGAAAAAATTTTGGAACATCTCGAAGATTGCTCCAAGATAATTTTGAGAGAATATTTACACCAATCAAGAGGATTTGATTTTTATTTGAATTTTATTTTATGTATTTCTTATTTTGGTCAAAGTGTTCTCTTTCTTCTAACATTGAAATACTTAAAATAAAATATATTAGTAATCATTTGCTTTAATGTTTGGTCATCATTAAAAGTACTTAGGAGGTTTAACAAGCCCTAATGAATAGACACTAAGAGATGGGCAGCAAATCTAGAGAGCGAGAGGAATAGGGTTTCAAAGAGAAAAGGGATTTCTGTATTCTCTTGTTCTTGTCAAAAATATTACATATACAAAGTATATATAGACGTCTTATTCAATATGACTCAGTCCTAAAAAACTCTCCTAGGCTAAGTCATATAAGAAAGCACTCACTCAAGCCTATGTCTTGCATGCTCTCATCCCTAGGACTAAAGATCAAGTCCTATACATGAATTAGCCATCTTAAAACCTCTCAACTCAAACCTTAAGACCCCTTGGATTAGATTCAACCCAAGACCAAACAAAGAAAATTCAGGCTCATCTGTCCGCCTGTCCAAGCTGGCTCGACGAACACTCGAGCCGGCTTGACCGCCTATCAAGCAACAGATTCTCGAATAAACATTCTCTATATGTCTAATAGAGCTGGCTCGATCTTATCCTGAGCCATCTCGACCACTATCCAAGCTAGCTCAATAGTGTATCAGCCCTCTAGCTCAGTTGATATAACTTTAGCCGATCTAAGCCTCCAGGAGCCACCACCTTGACTCCTTCATGACCTTCCAAGCCTTGGGAGAACCACCCTTGCTCTTTCATTTCTCCTGACCCTGGAGTTCTAGTCGCAAGCTATTCTTTGCCTGTAAGCTGCCATTTAGATTTGGGCCTTCTCTCACTCTTCTTCAAATTGATCGAGATTTGCTCTGAGATCTTATGAGTTGCCCTATTCACTAAAAGCTTCAACTCATGCTGAAGAAAGTTCAAGCTCAACCGGGATGACTGTCCCTATCCCAAGAGCCAATGCAAAAGGAGTTTCTCTAGTTGGCAATCTTTGAGTAGTTCTATAAGATCAAAGCATATTATAGAGTTCATCCACCCATGTTTCTTTTATTGGAATCAGTGCAGGATTAACAGTGTTACTTTCAAAAACTTTTTTGAAAATAGCTAAATTAAAGTAAAAATTAATTAATATAATTAATTAATTGCTGATCATATTAGAAAATAAACCCTACACTAAGGATCTAAACATGATATAAATGCATACATATCAGATCTGAATAATTAAAATAGTGTAGTAAACTATTTACCAGATCTAAGTATTCTGAACACTATACCTTGCGTCGGTAGTCAATCATCTGATTTGATTATCATCGAGGAGGTCCACTGGTCATGATTCAGCCATGTAGATGTCTGGCCTCCATGGATCATCCACGCGAGGCTCCTAGTCCTGATCGGCTCCCTGCGAGTGCTAGCTCGGCACCGAAGTCTTTTAGGGGCTATTTCAATGGAACAACTTTGATCTTTATCTATGGGCTTCACAAATGCTCTAGATTGCTGGTAGAAGTAGTAAAGAGGAAGAGGAGGTTCTCTCTAAAATTTTGTGAGGTTACGACTTTCGTAGGTCATGCAATTGCTTCCCGAATCCTAGATTCTAAAATCCTAGGTGGCACTTAGAAAAAGAACTTATGCCTAACACTCTTTGTTTTTCTCTCTCTCAATTTTTTTAAATATTTTTCTCATGCACACAGAGGCTCATGAATGTCCCATACTTTTTTTTCAGATCAATGTCATATGTCCAAAATTCTCTTCCTTCTATTTTTTACCAAAATAGTGGAGAGTATGCGTGAGAGGATTAGAATGGGTTGGTTGTCAATTTGAATTCAAACTTCTTTCGAATTCAAATGCCAACCAATTTATTTCACATAAATAATGGCATAAGAATGGAAGGCGTGGAATATTTTTTGTATGGAGAATGAAGCACGAGAACCTTTTCTCATGAAGAAATGTGGGCACACAAAGTGAGGTGGCACATGGATAAGATAGAGTTTGTTTCTTATCTAAGTTTGAATCTCATTCAAACTAAAACCAATAACAACCAAAGCATATACACAAGGGGTGTAGAGAAGGTGAGCATGAGATTCCTTTGTGTGTGGGAGAAAACTTATGAGAACTTTTCTCATAAATTTTAAATGGGGCATGAGGCATATGTGGCACATGGGAAGACAAGACTAGTCAAACTAGTCTTTGAATTTAATCTTCAACCAATTGAACCAACCCAATCAAAATTGGTTAGACCCAATTAGATCAATATAATTCGACTTAATTAAACTTAATTAAATCTAAATAAAATTAGAAATTGATCTAGCCCAACCTCGGATCAAATCAAGGTTCGAACCTCCTTAGCGATTAGGTCAACTCATGACCTAATTGGATCAAACCCAACTGAATCCAATTTAATTATACTTGAATCAAAAATAATTACGTAATCAAATTGAGTTAATTAGTAATCAAATCACTAATAAAATATCTCATAAATCTAGAGTCCAAATCTGGTAGGTGTTCGGACAATAGAGTCCCATCAAAATGAAACTCTTGATCGAAGAGTCCCAAACCTATGGGACTCTTGACCTCGGTGTCCGAAACAAATGGAACTCATGATTGTAGAGTCCCAACTCTCAATCACAAAGTCTCAAATAAGTAAGACTTAGAGTTTTATAGCTGTGGAACTCTTGGTTGAAGAGTTTCAGTCCAGTAGGACTCTTGATGACAGACTTCCAGACATTGAGACTCGGTGTTCCAACCCTATAGGACTCCTAATCGAAGAGTCCCAGTCTAGTGGGACTCTTGACCATAGAGTCTCAGTCGAGTGAGACTCTTCACCAGCCATCAGATTAGGTAGGAACCTCTAGTATGTGTGACTCCGCATGTTCCTAAGCTGGTAATAGAAATTAATCTATCGAAGTGATCTAACCGTAAAGATAGGAATAACAACATATCAAACCTTGAATATGGTTACTGATAAACATCATAAATTCATCAATAGAAGTATTAATTTATTAATTAATTTATATTAATTTTTAAGAATTATTAATCAATTTATATATAATTTTTGAAAAATTCATATTTTTATTAATTAAAAAATTAATTAAAAAATAATAAAAAAATAATAAAAATTAAAAAATAAAATTTTATTATCAATAGAAAGAGCTCATTTTTTTGATCACAACGAAATAAATTTCAAGTAAAACGGAGCTAAAATGGAAAAGATATGAATTTTTAAAAATATAAAATAAATAAAAATTAAATAAAAAAAAGAAAACGGCTCAGCCGGCTCCGCAAGCCGAGCCACCAAGCCAAGCCAAGCCATCAAAGCCGACTCAGCCATTGAAGCCATCAGCCGGTCCACGATCTAGGCGTGGACCGCCAGCTCAGCAAATTCCGGCGAATCAGAGATTGCCACGTGGTGGACCTAGACCCCTTAAGGGTCTACAGAAATTTATCGCGGCTCACAAGGGTAATTTAGTCTTTTTCGTCCGACAACAGCGGCGCTGATTGGTTGCGGTGTGCGGTGCGGCCGGTCCACGCGGTCCATGGGAACAGTTATTGCGCGATCGGACGGATGTGGTTGTTTGCGGTCAGGATCGGACGGCTGTGGTTGCTTCCGAATTTTATTCAGATACAAACATCACGCGGATCACCATCGGACGGCAGCGCTCGATCCAGGCGATGATCCGACGGTCCAGAATGCTGCCGGCGGTGATCAAGACTCCCGAAGGCGCATGATTTGCGGCCAGATTTCCTCGATCAAGCGCGATCCAACGGCCAGAATTTAATCCGACCCGATCTGAGCTTGATCTGCATCCGATTTTGATGATTTTTGGACCGTTGGATTCCTATTGAATGGCTGGATTTTATCAGATTTATCAGAGTCATATCAGAGCTATTTTGATTCAAATTTTATCCAAATTTCTTTGTATTTTTATGATTACAAAGGCTATTAGTCCCATATTGCCTTTAGAAAAAAATATCCAGCCCTCCTAGCTCTATAAAAAGGACCCCTAGGCCACCAGAAATCAACATCTCCGATCAAGGTGAAGCTTTGGTACAGGGCGAAGCCAGGCTATGGGTTAAAGGCTGCTTCGAAGCAACGGGTGCCGAGAAGAAGAGCCGAGCTTCTACACCATCTTTCTGCCAATGCCGATCCAAGATCAGAGATCAGGCTATTTTATTTTATTTTTTTTTAAATTTTATGTATTTAAATTCTAAAATTTTAATTAATAAAAATTTTATTTTTGCATTTTAATTTCTTGCTTTTTATTTTTATTGTAATTTAATTTCTGCACTTTAATTATTATTGCTTTGCAAGTAGATGCTAAGATCTAACTAGTAGATCTTAGTACCAAGTTTAAATTTCCTGCACCTTTTAATTTTTATTTTTTTTTATTTTCCGACTTCACTTTTGATTCCCAAAACTCTTCTTCTTTTCTTTTTCTTTTAAAAATCAAAGATTTCAAATCTAAAAATACTACCTTCCCTGTGGATTCGACCCGACTCACTACTATCTACGCATTTTCAATGATTTTAAGAAGTCGGATTAAACTGATAAACACGGTGTCTTAACGACACACATCGCGCGTTCCTATCAAGTTTTTGGCGCCGTTGCCGGGGAAGGAATGATTTTTGATTTTGATTTCTTTGATTTATTTTTTTATCAAGTTTTTGGCGCCGTTGCCGGGGAAGGCACGGATATTAAATTTTTGATCTCTTTGATTTTTTTATAAATTAATTATAAATAAAATTTTTTTAATATTGCTTACTAATTTTTTTTATTTATTTTGTAGAAAAAAAAAAGAAAACGAAGAAAGCATCAAATTTTGGTGAGATCAATCCTAACCCTAGTCCTCTTTTCTTTTTATTTATTTATTTATTTATTTTATTTTTAAATTAATTTAAAAAAATATTCATTTAAACCTAATTAAAAGCCTCATGATAAGATTAGAAACCCTAACTGTTTAGAGCATGCATCATATTAGTTTTATTTTTATTTTTATTTTTATTTTTTTTTTTTGGTGATTGCTGGAGGCAAGGTAAGCCTTTCAGAATTCAATTAGTTGCATGCATCTAGTTTAAATTGCATAAAACCCTTTGATTGAATTTTTTTTTTCGTGCATATTCATATTAAATCAAATTAAGGGCACAACCCAATTAAACAAGATAAGGTGGGGATTTGATCACCCTTCCTTAGCCCACAAACAACCAACCAACATCCTGCATTGACCTAAGCCTTTAATTTTAAAATCAATTAGACATCAACCCTAGGAACTCGAGCTCAATAGGACAAGGAATCCTAAGAGTTGAACCGGGTTAGGATAAGTCAATTTGACTGGTGTCTAGGAAAGTGGTTCAGGGACGATTGGGCCCGAAGGAAGGTGGTTTCTAATTGGTTCCGTTCGCTTACCTGGCCAAGCACAATTGGTGTCTAAGGCAAGCAACGGGGGGACTCCCACCGACCTTACACTTACCTGGCTAGTTGATTGGCTAATCCTACACTTGGAGGGCTTGAAGGTGACCTTGGCAGTTAGGAGCTGTCTAGATCTAGGATAACCCTTAGTCAGGATTGATTGACCAACTTGATTGCTAACCAACATTCAAATCTAATTAAACCTAATTCTTCTCTTTCTTCTTAGTTCTAGGACTCCTTAGGACCTCTTCTTTAGAACTCTTCTTTCTTTCTTTCTTACTCCTCTAAAAATAAAATAAAATAAAATAAAATAAAAATTAAATTAAACTAACTAAAAAATATTAAAAATAATTAAATTAAATTAAATTAAATTAAAATTAACAAATAAAATAATTAAAAAAATTAATTTTTAATATAATAATAATAATAATAATAATAAAAAAAATATTCTAAAATTTTTTTTTGAACCATACATTAGGGTTACACTAATACATGCATGGTAGGAAATCACTTTTTCTGATTTAGTTGAACTTAATTGAATGGTTGATTCACATTAAACATAATAATGGCTAATATGAATCTAATTGTCCAAAAATTAGATAAAGTTGACCTTCTTGCTCAGAAAATAGATCAACTCCTAACCCTAGGTCAACAATCTCCTACACAATTCACATCATCTTCTAATTATCAGGAGACTTATTCAATCTGTGCTAGTCCAACCCATCATGTAAGTGAATGTCCTATGACTGCACAGTTTCCATATTTTATCCAAGAACAAGTTCAAGCTACTCAAGGATACTCCAAATTGATTAATGACCCATTTTCAAATTCATATAATTCAGATTGGAGTAACTTTAATTTTTCTTGGACATCCCAACAGACTCAGGCTCAGACCCAAATTTCACTTGAGCAAAATTATCAAAATTATGCCTATAATAATGGTCAGCCTAGTCAGTTTAACCAGCCATCATATTATAATCAGCCTTCATACCCACCTCCTCAACAGACCAATCTAGCTGATGATAGATTTAACCAACTTCAACAATTAATTCTAACTCAACAGCAATCTATCGCCAGACTAGAAGCTCAAATAGGATAATTAGTTGAGTCTAACATGAGGAGAGAACTAGATCAACTACCGAACCTACCAATTTCAAACAACCCACCTAATGACCACCAACCACCTGGATTAAATTATCAATCTAATGTTTCATCTAAGAATCTCCAATTTGAGAATACCAAAGTAATTCCTGAACTTAAAAGCTATAGGATTCTTATGGACCCATACCAAGACCAGGTGAGAGAGGCTAGTACTGATGCTAGCCAAAATAAAAATTTAGAGGAACTGGTTAGTACTGAGACTAACCACATAGAAGAACCCAAGCCAGGAATTAGTACTGATGCTAGTTCCAGTTTAAATGAGATAGAAATAAGGGAAAAAGAGAATAGATGATTTACCCGAGACTTATAAACCTAATGTCCTATTCCCTTCAACCCTAGAAGCTGGTTCTTCTTATAAAAATCAAAAGGCATGTAATGAAATGTCAATGGAGTTGTTTAAGCAAGGATCACATTAATTTACCTCCAGAATTAAAACCGCCTTTAGTCACCATTCCAGCACCCATTGAATCAAACTTAACTCCTAAAACTCCATTCATGAGCATTTTAGAAAAACAAATAGGAGAAATTCTTAATAAACATGGGTCTGAGAATGGAATCATAAATTATATCCCTAAAATTAACAAATGAATATATCAATAATGGGATTATAAATCAACTTTCTGAGATTGGCAATCCAAAACCATTGGAATTTGTCAATCCAATATTCGACACAGGATAGTGAGCTACATTGTGTCTGGCTGAAGACGGTAAACTTAGCGCTTGTTGGGAGGCAACCCAATATTTAGTTTTTATCTAATTTATCTTTTTAGTTTTTTTTTTTTAGGATAATTTGAATAAGTTGGAGGGAGAGCTCAAATTTTCAAAGGCATGTGCTGGACCAAATATAAAATATATACTGAGTTAGGTGTATTCTTTCATGTTCTTTATTACATCCTTTATTTTTTCTTCTCCATTGAGGACAATGTCGATTAAGTTGGGGGGAGAGAAAAATAAAAAAAATTTTAAAATTTTAAGTCCTCGAAAAAGTTAGTATTTAGTATTTAGATACTTGATTATGCTTAAGAATCGAATTAAACTAAGCATTTTTAAAAAGAAAATTGATGCACAGATTCAGAGAATCTATGAGATATTGAGGAATCAAGTATTAAGAAAATTCAATAAAGAGTTAAGTCTAGAACATAAAAATTTTTTTTCTTGGAGCATTTCTAATTATTTCTACTAGCATCAAAGAAAAGTCTACTTTTTATAGGCTTGTGTAGGGTAACTATACGTTTCTTCATATAAAAATTTATTTTAATAAAATAGTTTTCCAAGTACTTCTCACTGAGTAACCGGGCCTCTTTGCCTAAGCAAGCATTGAGTTTCGCATCAAAAGGTGGGAAGGGCAAAGAAGCTCGTTGTAAAGCTAGTCTTAACTCGTAGCCTATTTGATTCGAGCTAGTAAGCCCGAGGGGTATTCTATACCTAGTGCCCTAAAGCCAACTGGTTTGGGAGTCATTGGCCCAAGACTCGCTACATGGATCAAATAGAAAGCTTAAGGAGTTAAGACACTCAATAGTGGTACAACGTTAAAAAAAAAAAAAAAAAAAAAAAAAAAACATTGGTTTCCCACCGAGTAACCGGGTCCCGTTGCCTAAGTAAGCAATGATATTCGCATCAAAAAGTGGGCAATGTAAAAATAAAAATCAATAAATGAAGGATGGAAGTAGCAATACACCTGCCTATATGAAAGTTTAGACAAATCAGAGATAAAAGGTAGGAATAATTTAGAAAAAGTTCTGAAAAATTTAATGTTCTTTACTTAATTTTTCTATTGATAAGTATTAATACCCCAATGATATATCTCATTTAAGCTCTACTGAATATCAATGGCCATTTTGAAAATTGCTTAGGTAAAATTCGAAACTCTAAAGTTAAAAGGTATTTAAAACTAAATTCTTTCTTTACTCGAGGACGAGCAAAGCTTAAGTTGGGGGGTGTGATAAGCATCATAAATTCACCAATAAAAGTATTAATTTATTAATTAATTTATATTAATTTTTAAGAATTATTAATCAATTTATATATAATTTTTGAAAAATTCATATTTTTATTAATTAAAAAATTAATTAAAAAATAATAAAAAATAATAAAAATTAAAAAATAAAATTTTATTATCAATAGAAAGAGCTCATTTTTTTGATCACAATGAAATAAATTTCAAGTAAAACGGAGCTAAAATGGAAAAGATATGAATTTTTAAAAATATAAAATAAATAAAAACGGCGCAAAAACTGATAGGACGATGTTGTCGTTAAGACACCGTGTTTATCAGTTTAATCCGACTTCTTAAAATTATTGAAAATGCGTAGATAGTAGTGAGTCGGGTCGAATCCACAGGGAAGGTAGTATTTTAGATTTGAAATCTTTGATTTTTAAGAAAAAGAAAAGATTTGAATTTTGAAATAAAAAGTGAAGTCGGAAAGATTGAAAATAAAAATTAAAAGATGCAGAAATTTAAACTTGGTACTAAGATCTACTAGTTAGATCTTAGCATCTACTTGCAAAGCAATAATTTAAAGTGCAGAAATTAAATTACAATAAAAATAAAAAGTAAGAAATTAAAATGCAAAAATAAAATTTTTATTAACTAAAATTTTAGAATTTAAATACATAAAATTTAAAAAGAAAAGATAATAAAATAAAATAGCCTGATCTCTGATCTTGGATCGGCATTGGCAGAAAGATGGTGTAGAAGCTCGGCTCTTCTTCTCGGCACCCGTTGCTTCGAAGCAGCCTTTAACCCATAGCCTGGCTTCGCCCTGTACCAAAGCTTCACCTTGATCGGAGATGTTGATTTCTGGTGGCCTAGGGTCCTTTTTATAGAGCTAGGAGGGCTGGATATTTTTTTCTAAAGGCAATATGGGACTAATAGCCTTTGTAATCATAAAAATATAAAGAAATTTGGATAAAATTTGAATCAAAATAGCTCTGATATGACTCTGATAAATCTGATAAAATCCAGCCATTCAATAGGAAATCCAACGGTCCAAAAATCATCAAAATCGGATGCAGATCAAGCTCAGATCGGGTCGGATTAAATTCTGGCCGTTGGATCGCGCTTGATGGAGGAAATCTGGCCGCAAATCATGCGCTTCGGAGAGTCTTGATCACCGTCGGGAGCTTTCTGGACCGTCGGATCATCGCCTGGATCGAGCGCTGCCATCCGATGGTGATCCGCGTGATGTTTGTATCTGAATAAAATTCGGAAGCAACCACAGCCGTCCGATCCTGACCGCAAACAACCACATCCGTCCGATCGCGCAATAACTGTTCCCATGGACCGCGTGGACCGGCCGCACCGCACACCGCAACCAATCAGCGCCGCTGTTGTCGGACGAAAAGACTAAATTACCCTTGTGAGCCGCGATAAATTTCTGTAGACCCTTTAAGGGGTCTAGGTCCACCACGTGGCAATCTCTGATTCGCCGGAATTTGCTGAGCTGGCGGTCCACGCCTGGATCGTGGACCGGCTGATGGCTTCAATGGCTGAGTCGGCTTTGATGGCTTCGGCTTGGCTTGGTGGCTCGGCTTGCGGAGCCGGCTGAGCCATTTTCTTTTTTTATTTAATTTTTATTTATTTTATATTTTTAAAAATTCATATCTTTTTCCATTTTAGCTCCGTTTTACTTGAAATTTATTTCGTTGTGATCAAAAAAATGAGCTCTTTCTATTGATAATAAAATTTTATTTTTTAATTTTTATTATTTTTTATTATTTTTTAATTAATTTTTTAATTAATAAAAATATGAATTTTTCAAAAATTATATATAAATTGATTAATAATTCTTAAAAATTAATATAAATTAATTAATAAATTAATACTTTTATTGGTGAATTTATGATGCTTATCACACCCCCCAACTTAAGCTTTGCTCGTCCTCGAGTAAAGAAAGAATTTAGTTTTAAATACCTTTTAACTTTAGAGTTTCGAATTTTACCTAAGCAATTTTCAAAATGGCCATTGATATTCAGTAGAGCTTAAATGAGATATATCATTGGGGTATTAATACTTATCAATAGAAAAATTAAGTAAAGAACATTAAATTTTTCAGAACTTTTTCTAAATTATTCCACTTTTATCTCTGATTTGTCTAAACTTTCATATAGGCAGGTGTATTGCTACTTCCATCCTTCATTTATTAATTTTTATTTTCAAATATTGCCTACTTTTGATGCGAATATCATTGCTTACTTAGGCAAGGGATCCGATTACTGGTGGGAAACCAATTCTTTTTTTTTTTTTTTTTTTTTTTAAACGTTGTACTACTATTGAGTGTCTTAACTCCTTAAGCTTTCTATTTGATCATGGTAGCGAGTCTTGGGCCAATGACTCCCAAACCAGTTGGCTTTAGGGCACTATATAGAATACGCCTCGGGCTTACTAGCTCGAATCAAATAGGCTACGAGTTAAGACTAGCTTTACAACGAGCTTCTTTGCCCTTCCCACCTTTTGATGGCGAAACTCAATGCTTGCTTGGCAAAGAGGCCCGGTTACTCAGTGAGAAGTACTTGAAAACTATTTATTAAAATAATTTTTATATGAAGAAACGTATAGTTACCCTACACAAGCCTATAAAAAGTAGACTTTCTTTGATGCTAGTAGAAATAATTAGAAATACTCCAAAAAAAAAATTTTATGTTCTGGACTTAACTCTTATTGAAATTTTCTTAATACTTGATTCTCAATATCTCATAGATTCTCTAATCTGTGCATCAATTTTTTTTTTAAAATGCTTAGTTTAATTCGATTCTTAAGCATAAATCAGGTATCTAAATACTATACCAACTTTTTCGAGGACTTAAAATTTTAAAATTTTTATTTTTCCTCTCCCCCAACTTAATCGACAATTGTCCTCAATGAGAAGAAGAAAAAATAAAGGGTGTAATAAAGAAAATGGAAGAATACACCTAAACTCAGTATATATATATAATATATATATAATATATATATATATATATATTTTCTTTTTTTTTTTTTTTTGGTCCAGCACATGCCTTTACAAATTTGAGCTCTCCCTCCACTTATTCAAATTATTCCAAAAAGAAAATAAGATAAATTAGATAAAAACTAAATATTGGGTTGCCTCCCAACAAGTGCTAAGTTTGTCGTCTTCAGCCAGACACAATGTAGCTCACTATCCTGTGTCGAATATTGGATTGATAAATTCCAAAGATTTTGGATTGCCAATCTCAGAAAGTTGATGTTGATTTTTAATCCCATTATTAATATATTCACTGTTAATTTTTGGGATATATTTCATGATTCTATTCTCAGACCCATGTTTATTAAGAATTACTCCTATTTGTTCTTCTAAAATGCTCATGAATGGAGTTTTAGGAATTAAGTTTGATCAATGGGTGCTGGAATGGTGACTAAAGGCGGTTTTAATTCTGAGGTAATTAATGTGATCCTGCTTAAACAACTCTATTGATATTTCATTAACTGCCTTTTGATTTTATAAGAAGAACCAGCTTCTAGGGTTGAAGGGAATAGAACATTGAGGTTTATAAGTCTCAGGTAATCATCTATTCTCTTTTTCTTATTTTCTATCTCATTTAAAAACTGGAACTAGCATCAGTACTAATTCCTGGCTTGGGTTCTTCTATGTGGTTAGTCTCTAGTACTAACCAGTTCCTCCTAAATTTTCATTTGGCTAGCATCAGTACTAGCCTCTCTCACCTGGTCTTAGTATGGGTCCATAAAAATCCTATAGCTTTTAACTTCAGGAATTACTTTGGTATTCTCAAATTGGAGATTCTTAGATGAATCATTAGATTGATAATTTAATCCAGGTGGTTGGTGGTCATTAGGTGGGTTATTTAAAAATTGGTAGGTTCGGTAGTTGATCTAGTTCTCTCCTCATGTTAGACTCAACTAATTATCCTATTTGAGCTTCTAGTCTGGCGATAGATTGCTGTTGAGTTAGAATTAATTGTTGAAGTTGGTTAAATCTATCATCAGCTAGATTGGTCTGTTGAGGAGGTGGGTATGAAGGCTGATTAATGGCTGGTTAAACTGACTAGGCTGACCATTATTATAGCATAATTTTGATAATTTTGCTCAAGTAAAATTTGGGTCTGAGCCTGGGCTGTGGATGTCAAGAAAAATTTAAAGTTACTCCAATCTGAATTATATGAATTTAAAAAATGGATCATTAATCAATTTGGAGTATCCTTGAGTAGCTTGAACTTGTTCTTGGATAAAATATGAAAACTATGCAGTCATAGGACATTCACTTACATGATGGGTTGGACTAGCACAGATTGAATAATTCTCCTGATAATTAGGAGATTGTTGACCTAGGGTTTAGAGTTGATCTATTTTTTGAGGCAAGAGGTCAACTTTACTAATTTTTTGGACAATTAGATTTCATATTAGCCATTATTATGTTTAATGTGAATCACCATTCAATAAGTTCAACTAAATCAGAAAAGAGATTTCCTACCATGCATGTATTAGTGTAACCCTAATGTATGGTTCAAAAAAAAAAATTTAGAATATTTTTTTTATTATTTTTATTTTATTATAAATTAATTTTTTTATTTATTAATTTTAATTTAATTTAATTTAATTTAATTATTATTTTTAATATTTTTTTAGTTAGTTTAATTTAATTTTTATTTTATTTTATTTTATTTTTTTAGAGGAGAAAGAAAGAAAAAAAATTCTCAAGAAGAGGTCCTAAGGAGTCCTAGAACTAAGAGAGAGAGAAGAATTAAATTTAATTAGGTTTGATGTTGGTTAGCAATCAAGTTGGTCAATCAATCCTGACTAAGGGTTATCCTAAATCTAGATAGCTCCTAACTGCCAAGGTCACCTTCAAGCCCTCCAAGTGTAGGATTAGCCAATCAACTAGCCAGGTAAGTGTAAAGATCGGTGGGAGTCCCCACGTTGCTTGCCTTAGACAACCAATTGTGCTTGCCAGGTAAGCGAACGAACCAATTAGAAACCACCTTTCTTTGGGCTCAGTCCGTCCCTAAACCACTTTCCTAGACACCAGTCAAAATTGACTTATCCTAACCAGGTTCAACTCTTAGGATTCCTTATCCTATTTGAGCTCGAGTTCCTAGGTTGTGTCTAAATTGATTTTAAAATTAAAGACTTAGGTCATGCAGATGTTGGTTGGTTGTTTGTAGGCTAAGGAAGGGTGAATCAAATCCCCACCTTATCTTGTTTAATTGGGTTATGCCCTTAATTTGATTTAATATGAATATACACGAAGAAAAAAAATTCAATCAAAGGATTTTATGCAATTTAAACTAGATGCATGCAACTAATTGAATTCTGAAAGTCTTACCTTGCCTCCAGCAATCACCAAAAAAAGAAAAAAAAATAAATAAAAATAAAAAAATAAAACTAAAACTAATATGATGCATGCTCTAAACAGTTAGGGTTTCTAATCTTATCATGAGGCTTTTAATTAGATTTAAATAAATATTTTTTTAAATTAATTTAAAAAATAAAATAAATAAATAAATAAAATAAAAAGAAAAGAGAATTAGGGTTAGGATTGATCTCACCAGGCAAAACTTCTGATTCTTTTTGTTCTTCTTTTTTTTTCTACCAAATAATAAAAAAAATTAGCAAGAAAATAAAATTTTTATTTATAATTTTTTTATAGAAAAATCAAAGAGATCAAAAATTTAATATCCGTGCCTTCCCCGGCAACGGCGCCAAAAACTTGATAAGAAGCATTTGCCGAAATTATTTTTAATTTATTTAAAATAAATCAAAGAAATCAAAATCAAAAATCAAAAACCTTCCCCGGCAACGGCGCCAAAAACTTGATAAGAAGTGTTTGCCAGAATTATTTTTAATTTATTTAAAATAAATTAAAGAAATCAAAATCAAAAATCAAAAACCTTCCCTAGCAACGGCGCCAAAAACATGATAGGGACATGATGTTGTCGTTAAGACATCGTGTTTATCAATTTAATCCGACTTCTTAAAATCATTGAAAATACGTAGATAGGAGTGAGTTGGGTCGAATCTATAGGAAAGGTAGTATTTTTAGATTTGAAATCTTTAATTTTATAAAAGAAAAAAAAAAGAGAAGAGTTTTGGGATCAAAAGTGAAGTCAGAAAATAAAAAAAAATGAAAATTAAAAGGTGCAGGAATTTAAACTTGGTACTAAGATCTACTAGTTAGATCTTAGCATCTACTTGCAAGGAAATAATTTAATGTGCAGAAATTAAATTGCAATAAAAATAAAAAGTAAGAAATTAAAGTGCAAAAATAAAATTTTTATTAATTAAAATTTCAAAATTTAAATACATGAAATTTAAAAAAAAAATAAAATAGCCTGATCTCTAATCTTAGATCGGCATTAGTAGAAAGATGGTGTAGAAGCTCGGCTCTTCTTCTCGGCACCCATTGCTTTGAAAGTAGCCTTTAACCCCATAGCCTGGCTTCGGCCCTATACCAAAAGCTTCACCTTTGATCGGAGATGTTGATTTCTGGTGGCCTAGGGTCCTTTTTATAGAGCTAGGAGGGTTGGATATTTTTTCTAAAGGGAATATGGGACTAATAGCCTTTGTAATATAAAAATATAAAGAAATTTGGATAAAATTTTGAATCAAATAGCTCTGATTATGACTCTGATAAATCTGATAAAATCCAGCGCGTTCAGCAGGAATCCAAGATCCAAAAATCATCAAAATCGGATGCAGATCAACTCAGATCAGGTTGGAATTAAATTCTGCCGTTGGATCACGCTTGATCGAGGAAATCTGGCCGCAAATCATGCGCCTGAGAGTTTGATCGCCTTCGAGAGCTTTCTGGACCATCGGATCATCGCCTGGATCGAGCGCTGCCGTCCGATGGTGATCCGCGTGATGTCTGTAGCTGAATAAAATCTGAAAGCAACCACAACCATCCGATCCTGATCGCAAACACCCACATCCGTCCGATCGCGCAATCACTGTTCCCATGGACCGCGTAGATCGGCCGCACCACACACTGCAACCAATCAGTGCCGCTGTTGTTGGACGAAAAGACTAAATAACCCTTGTGAAGCCGCATAAAATTTCTGTAGATCCTTAAGGGGTCTAGGTCACACGTGGCAATCTTTGATTCGCCAGAATTTGCTGAGCTGGTGGTCCACGCCTGGATCGTGGACCAGTTGATGGCTTCAACAGTTGAGTCGGCTTTGATGGCTCGGCTTGGCTTGGTGGCTCGGCTGAGCCGTTTTCTTTTTTTATTTAATTTTTATTTATTTTATATTTTCAAAAATTCATATCTTTTCTATTTTAGCTTTATTTTTTTTGAAATTTATTTTGTTGTGATCAAAAAAATGAGCTCTTTCTATTGATAATAAAATTTTATTTTTTAAATTTTTATTAATTTTTATTATTTTATAATTATTTTTTTAGTTAATAAAAATATGATTTTTTTAAAAATTATATATAAATTGATTAATAATTCTTAAAAATTAATATAAATTAATTAATAAATTAATACTTCTATTGGTGAATTTATGATGTTTATCAGTTACCATATAATTCATCCCTATGACCTCTATGGAATAGATGATTTAGGGTTTGATTGTCAATCTTAGAAAATACATCTATGTCGTGTCTCAAAGTAATTAGTCCCATAACCCCTCACTAAGACTACCATAGCCAAGGCTTTGCTAAATTAAAATACAATTAAACACAGCTCCTGAAACCAGGAGCGATCAATCCCATCCTGATACACGCACTGATTTCTTAAGTATTTGACTATGCCCATAAACCTTTCCTCACTGAATTAGAAATTCTAGTAGTCCAATACTAAAGCATCGTGAGTTGCTTGGAGGTCACTATGGTGATCTCAGATCAGAGAGATAGTTATACCCATATTCCATTAGGGCTAATCTTGACAAAAGAAAAGCTTCAAAGTTGGTCACGTTTAGTGCAGATGTACCCATACATCTTACTTGCATGTCATAATAGTGTCCCAACACTCCTTGGTTACGAGGACAACCAACCTATATGGCACACAATGACCTATACTCGATAAACGTTGTCATCCTAAGTAACAATGTATCTTTTGATTGCGAATAATTTAAGGACTAAACGATAAATTCTCCTTTGTCGAATCTAAATAGTCCTAAGAACTTCATCATAACATAGGAGTTCATTAGAAGATAATTGGATTTATGATAAAAAATACCAAAATAATTATTATTAATTAATAATTCATATATAAGTACAATAAGTAGCACAACCATCAACTGGCTGACGATTGATTTTGAGACACATTTTCAATAATCTCCCATTTGGACTAAAGCCAATCAGTGCAATATCTAATACCTATCTTCGACTTGAAGTCATTGAACTCCTTCACCGCAATAGCTTTAGTGAATGGATCGGCCAGGTTCTCCTTTCCATCGATCTTCTAAAAGTTGACATCACCTCGATCCATAATTTCTCGAACAAGATAGAAGCAGCATAGAATATACTTCATCTATTGGTGTGCCTTAGGTATTTTCACTTGAGCAATGGTTCTAGAGCTGTTGCAATAGAGCTGAGCTGGACCATCATGGGAGGGTGCTACTCTAAGCTCGGTAATGAATTTTCTTAGTCACACTGCTTCTTTGGCAGCATCTAATGCAGCGATATACACTGCCTCACAAACGAAATCGGCTATAGTGTGCTGCTTGAAACTCTTCTAGCAGACAACCCCACCATTAAAAATGAATATATATTCCGATACACTTTTACTATCATCATGATCAGACTAAAAACTGGAGTCTGTGAATCCCATAAGTTTCAAGTCTGATTCATCATATACAAGCCACTGGTCCTTAGTATTTCTCAAACACTTCAGAATGATTTTAACAATCTTTCAGTGATTCTCTCCTAGATCAGATTGTTATCTACTCACTAACCCTAGTGAGTATGCCACATCTAGTCACGTACATGTCATGGCATATGTTATAGAACCCACTACCAAAGCATATGGTATTCTACTCATACGCTCTCTTTCTAGAGGTGTTATCGAACAATTCCTCTTTGAAAGAAAAATTCCATGGCCTATCGATAGATAGCCTTTCTTAGAATTCTCCATGCTGAACTATTTCAATATAGTGTCAATGTACGTACACTGGGACAATCCAAGCAATCTTTTAGATCTATCTCTATAGATCTTCATCCCTAGGATGTAGGAAGCTTCTCCCAGATCTTTCATGGAGAATTGTGATGATAGCTAAATCTTTATTCCTTATAATACAGGAACATCATTCTCGATTAAGAGAATATCATCCATATACAATACTAGAAACACTATTACTGAACCATTGGCCCACTTGTATACGTAGAGCTCCTCTTCGTTCTTAATGAAGTCATACGTTTTGATTGTTCTATCAAATCATATGTTCCAACTCTGAGATTTCTTCTTTAGTCCATAAATGGACCTTTGAAGCCTACATACCTTAGACTCATCTATGGATGTGAATCCTTCAGACTGTATCATATACACCTCTTCATCCAACTCTTCATTTAGGAAGGTTGTTTTCACATCCATTTGCCAGATATCATAATCCAAATGGACAACAATGGCAAGCATAATCCAAATGGATTTAAGCATTGCCACAGGAGAAAATATCTCATCATAATCAATACCGTAACATTGATGATATCCCTTGGCAACCAGATGGATTTTAAAGGTCTCCACCTTTCCGTCTACATCCCTTTTTCTTTTGAAGACCCACTTACACCCTATGGGTTTTACCCCTTCGGATGGGTCAATCAGTGTCCATACATCATTGACCTTTGTAAATTTCATGGCCTCAAGCCATTTTTCAGAGTCAGATCTCTGCATTACATCTATATAGATGATTGGATCTTAATCATTCTCATCAAGTTCGATAGGATCTCCATCCTAAACCAAAAGACCAAAATATCTATCCATTTGATGTTGTACTCTACCAGATCACCTTAAGGATGCATCTACAATGGGTTCTAGGTCTGATCTAATTTGATCCAGCTCAGGTTCAACAACTTATGTTTGTTCTTCCATCTGCCGCACTTCATCAAGTTCGACATTGGAGGCATTAGTTCCTTCACCAAGAAACTTCTTTTTCTAAAAGGACTACCTTAAGGCTGACAAACACCTTTTACTAATCAGCAAGGTAGTAGTACCCTTTGATTTATTTTGGGTAACCTATAAAACTATACTTATCAGACCTAGGTCCAAGCTTGTCTGTCATTAAACGTTTGACATAGGCCGGACGCCCCCAGACCCTAAGGTGTGAGAGCACTAGCTTACGCCCTATCTATATCTCATATGGTGTTTTATTAATAGATTTACTTGGAACCCTATTTTGAATGTAATAAGCTGACTCAAAAGCATATCTCCATAGGAAGATCGACAAACTAGCAAACTCCATCATGAAATGAACCATGTCCAACAGGATCTGATTCCTCCTTTCAAACACACCATTATGTTTTGGTGTTTCAGGAGGGATCCATTGGGAGAGAATTTCAATCCCCTCTAGATATGTTAGAAAATCATTTGAAAGATACTCACCCCCTCAATTAGATCAAAGAGTTTTAATACTCTTTCCAGTTAGCTTTTCTACCTTATTTCGAAATAGTTTGAACATTTCAAATGACTCCGACATATGCTTCATTAAGTAGACATACCCATACCTCGATAAATCATCTATGAAGGTTATGAAGTAGAAGTATCCACCTCTAGTACTTAAGCTTATGGGTCTACATACATCCGAGTGTACTAGACTCAAGAGTTCAATGGCTCCTTCATCTTTTTTAGTAAAAGGTGACTTGGTCATCTTACCAAGAAGACAAGACTCATAGGTCAGAATTGATTCATAATCACTAACCTCAAGAATTTCTTCTTGAACTAATCTATTAGTTTTATTCTTGTTAATATGACCTATCCTACAGTGCCAAAGGTAGACATCAGACGCATCACTAAATCTATGGTGTTTACCAGAGGAATGAACCAAGTTAATAGGCATAGATAACAAATAAATTTTTTTATTCATTTATCCAATAAAAATTATAGCACCATTCAAAATGATATTACAAAATTTTTCTTTTATTGATATTTCAAAATCATTCATGGCCAAAAGGCCTATAAAAATGATATTCAATAAAAAAGTTGGACAAAAATGACATTCATTAAGAATAACTTTATTTGAATTGATTACAAGGTTCATGATTCCTAAAGCTAGAATTGGAACTTGTCTTCTATCTCCAACATTCAGGAACCTCTCCCATTGATTAAATCTCTTACTAACCTGCAAGCCCTACATAGAATTACAAATATGATAAGGGGTTCAGTATCTAATACCCAAGCAATAGAATCAAATAAGAAAAAATTGCAAGGTGTTATCATATAATTACCTTGCCCAGTAATCACTTGCTTCCTCCTCGACCTGTTTAGGTCTAGGAAGGTAATGTATAGAGGACAGTTCCTCTTTCAGCGCCCCTACTTCTTATAGAAGAAGCACTCCGTCTGGCTCTGGTCGAACTTGTGATTTTTGGTCCGATCCTGTGCAATCACCCCGACATTTGGCTGCACCTTCTTGTTCTTCTTCTTCTTGTTCTTCTTTCCTTTCTTAAAGGGTCGATGACCAGAAGAAGACCCTCCTACTACATTCACCATCTCCTTATGGAGTTAGTGATCCTTCTCAAAATTTTATAGCAACCCTAACAAGCCATGGTAGTTAACTGTAGGCTTTGTCATTCTAAAATGATTTAGGAAGGAGAGAAAGGACTTGGACAAGAAATTAAGAATCACATCCTTATCGAGCTGCTCATGCAGGAGAAAGCCCAGCTTGCTAAGATGCTCAATCATCTCGATCATGTATAATACATAATCGATGATCGAGGCCCCATCCCTCATTCGAGCATTAAGAATGGCATAACTTATTTTGTGCCTTTCAACATCATCAGGCATGCCAAAAGAGTCATTCAATATTTGAAGCATCTCATGTGACTAGGCATTCTCGAACCTATGGCTGAACTCATTGTTCATTGCCATCAGCATTATACACCGAACGGTGGTGCGATCATTGAGCCACTTTTAATAAGTATCTTGGATCGCTCCTTTAGCATTCGAAGGTGGCTCCTCAGGTGCTGGATCTGATACAACATAAAGGATCCGCTCATGCTCCAGGACGATATTCAACTTATGATACTAGCTATCATAGTTGGGTCCCATTAATTTATCATTATCTAATAATGATTGAAGTGATAGGTTAGTAGCCATTTCTATACAACAAGAAAAACTAAATCTAATTACTAAATAAATCAATTATCCTAAAAACTTGGACTTTAGTCTAAAGGTTCTCCCACTATTTTATAAGAATTGATAGCCTCTACCTCCAATTTGAGAAATTACTTTAATTTCTTAGTGGATACTAGAATCCACATAGACTACACATGAGCCCAACTTTGGTTGGTCAATCCATGTGCACCTATGGATAGGTTCAAAATCAATTATTTTTCTAAATAATTTTTAGTAATATCAATTTTGCCCTAAAGACCTAATCAGTAGGCTTTGGCCTCCACTGAAAAGGTCCAGTTAGGTCCAACCATTAACATGACCATATTTTGTCTTATCTAACCAATAAATGATCAAGCCCGACTTTGGTCGGCCAACCTAACCATCATCAGAAAGACTTAACCAAATCATCATTTTATAAATGATAATTTTATTAATTAATAAGCACCAGGTCTTTGGGCCTCCAGTGATTATTAAATTAATGAATCCATTATCACTCAACTTAATGGGAGGCTATGATATAGTTATCTATGTAACTATTTTATTTTTAAGGATCTAATAATTTTAGAGGATTTAGTTAACTTATTTAAGAAAAGTGAGCCAATTTTGATCCTCCCACTAACTTCATCAAGTCAGATCAAAAAAGGATCTAATCTAAGCTGGCATTAGGAGCACCTAAATCAGTTAGACTGATTTACCTATTTGACATAGGTGAGCCCAAATCATCAAGTGATCCAATCAAAACCTACCTCACCAGGATGGCCAAGTAAGTGAGATCAGTGGAAGGGATATGGCATTAACTCATCAAAGATCGAATCAGTGAGAGTAGCTCCCAATTAAAAATCATTGATCAAACTGCCAGACTTACCATAGACACCATTTGGTTTATTAGTTTTAATTTGACCAATCTAGTAATTATGGGTTCGACCGCATAACCATGAATCAAGTCCATTTGATCCTCGTTAAAGGCATGGACTTGATCAACTACAACTATTGTAATTGAGTCTATAAAGTCCTTAACCTAATCTAAATTAATATTTAATTAGATTTGGTCAATTACTCTAATTTAGTGTATTCTTTAACAAACCATAGGTCTAAGACAATTTATGTACCTAATTCATCTAACACAATAATCCACAAGTTTATGATTAATGACTTAGGATCTTAATTCATAATTTCTAGACACTAAATCATTATACTTAATTTTTTTAATTAAGTTTTTGGGCTGAGGATAGGGTTCGATATTTCAAAAATATTTTTAACTTTTGAAAGATTCTTTACAACTTAGTATTATTCATCAATTAAGTCAACTTACTTTAAAATTGAATCAGCTCAATTAACAAACAACACTAGTTGTAGGATTTAATTTGAAACAATTTACACTACATCATGAATCAAACTTTAGATCCTATCTAAACATACATTCATGATAAAAAATTAGATTAAAGCCTAATTTAATCAAATCATAAAAATATTAGATTAAATCTAAGGTTTTATGATTAATGATTTACATCAGCATTGTACCAGGACAACCTTTTCACTATAGAGATAAACCCTACAGCATGACAACCTTCAGTCCATGCGATCATGATTTTAATTTTTAGATCTAATTAATTAGATTATTAGAATAATATTTAGATCATGTCTAAATTGTCAATCTAAATATGTAAGCATATCATGTTTAGCCAACTTGGTTCTGATACCAGTTGTTGGAACCAGTGTAGGGTTAACAGTGCTACTTTCAAAAATAGCTAAATTATAGTGATAAATTAATTAATCTAATTAATTAATTATTAATCATATCAAAAAATAAATTCTACACTAAGGATCTAAAAATGACATAAATGCATACATATCAGATCTGAATAATTAAAATAGTGCAGTAACCTCTTTACTAGATCTAAGTGTTCTGAATACTATATCTTGCACCGGTAGTCGATCATCGCAATTTGTTTATCATCAAGAAGGTCCACTAGTCACGATGCTACCACATAGATGTTTGGTCTCCACAAATCATCCACGCAAGGCTCCTGATCATGATCGGCTTCTTGCGAGTACTAGCTCGACATCGAAGTCTTTCAGGGACTATTTCGATTGAACAACTTTGATCTTCATCTACGGGCTTCACGGATGCTCTGGATTGTTGATAGACATAGTAGAGAGGTAAAAGAGGTTCTCAATGAAGTTTCATGGCCTTAAAACTCTCGTAGTTCATTAAATTGCTTCCCGAATCTTTGGTTCTAAAACCCTAGGTAACACTCAGAAAAAGAACCTGCGCCTAACACTCTTTGTTTTTCTTTCTCTTGATTTTTTTTTATATTTTTCTCATGCACATAGAGGCTCATGGAAGTCCTGTCCTTTTTTTTAGGTCATTTTCACACATCCAAAATTCTCTTTCTTTTATTTTCACCAAAATAGTGGAGAGTACGCATGAGAGGATTAGAACAGGTTGGTTGTCAATTTGAAATTAAACTTGTTTTGAATTCAAATGCCAACCAATTTTTTTCAAACAAATAATTGCATAAGAAAGAAAGGCATGGAATGTTTTATGCACAGAGAATGAAGCATGACAACCTTTTCTCATGAAGAAATGTGGGCACACAAAGTGAGGTGGCGTATGGATAAGATAGAGTTTGTTTCTTATCTAAGTTTGAATCTCATTCAAACTAAAACCAATAACAACCAAAGTGTATCCACAAGGGAAGTAGAGAAGGTGGGCATGAGATCCATTTGTGTGCCGAAGAAAACTTAGAAGAACTTTGCTCATAAATTTAAAATGGGGCATGAGGCATATGTGGCGCATGGGAAGAGAAGACCGATCAAACTAGTCTTTGAATTTAAACTTCAACCAATTGAACCAACCCAATAAAAATTGGTTAGGCCCAATTAGATCAACATAATTAGACTTCATTAGGCTCAATTAAATCCTAATAAAATTAGAAATGATCAAGCCCAACTTCTGATCAAATCAAGGTTCAAACCTCCTCGGCGATTAGGTCAACTTGTGACCTAATCAGGTCAAACCCAACCGAATCCAATTCAATTGGACTTGAACCAAAAATAATTACTCAGTCAAATTGAGTTAATTAGTGATCAAATAATTAATAAAATCTCTCATAAATTTAGAGTCCAAATCTGATAGATGTTCGAACAATAGAGTCCCATCAAATTGAAACTCTTGATCAAATAGTCCCAAACCAGTGGGACTCTTGATCCTGATGTCTAAAATAAATGGAACTCATGATTGTAGAGTCCCAACTCTCAATCACAAAGTCTCAGATATGTAGAATTTAGAGTCTCAGAGTTGTGAGACTCTTGGTCGAATAGTCTTAGTATAGTGGAACTCTTGACCATAGACTCCTAGACATTGAGACTCAATATCCCAATCCTGTAGGACACCCGATCGAAGAGTTCCAGTTCAGTAGGACTCTTGACCATAGAATTTCAATAGAGTGGAACTCTTCACCAGCCATTAGATTAGGTAGAAACCTCTAGTGTGTATGACTCCATAGGTCCGAACCTAAGCCGATAGCATAGAAATTAATTTTTATACTAATCGAAGTGACCATCTAGAATTGGTACCCGATGTTCGGATAGATCAAATAGTTATAATCACAACATTCAGAACCTACGCAAATATGGTTACCATATAATTCATCCGTATTACCTCTATATAATAGATGATTCAGGATTTGACTATCAATCATAGAAAATACATCTGTATCGTATCTCAAAGCAATTAGTCTTGTGACTCCTCACTAAGACTATCCTGGCCAAGGCTTTGCTAAATTGAAATACAATTGAACATAGCTCCTGAAACAAAGAGTGATTAATTCCATCTTGATGCACGCACTAACTCCTTAAGTACTTGACTGTGCTTAAAAATCTTCCATCACTGAATTAGAAATTCAGGTAGTCCGATACTAAAGCATAGTGAGTTGCTTGGAAGTCACCATGGTGATCTCAGATCAGAGGAACAATTATACCCATATTCCATCGGGGCTAATCTTGATATAAGAAAAGCTCCGAAGTTGGTCACGTTCAGTGCAGATGTACCCATACATCTCACTTGCATGTCATAATAGTATCTCAATACTTCTTAATTTTGAGGATAACTAACCTATATGGCATACAATGATCTATACTCGATAAATATTGTCATCCTAAGTAACAACGTATCTTTTGATCATGAATAATTTAAGGACTCAATGATAAATCCTTCTTTTTTGAATCTAGATAGTCCTAAGAACTTTATCACAACATAGGAGTTCATTAGAAGATAATTAAATTTATGATGAAAAATGATAAAATAATTTTTATTAATTAATAATTTATATACAAGTACAAGAAGTAGCACAACCATCAACAGGTTGATGATTGGCTTTGGAATACATTCCCAATATCTTTTGCTCTTTCAAGCCTTGCCTTTATCCCTTGAAGTAAAGTTTTGTTAGTTACCTTGGCTTCACCATTCGCTTATAGATGACTACTGATGTGAAATGGTGGAAAATGTTTAGGTCTTCACAAAACTCAACAAATTTTGCTCTTGCAAACTGACACCCATTATCAGTGATTAATGTTTGAGATAGACCAAACCTATAAATAATTGACTTTTAGATGAAGTCTTGCACTTTAGCTTCAGTAATTTTTGCTAGAGGTTCGGCCTCAATCCACTTAGTGAAATAATCTACTACCACCAATAGAAACTTTCGTTGCTTAGATGCCATGAAAAAATGCCCAAGTATATCCACCCCCATTATGCAAATGACTAAGGAGCACCTATTGGTGTGAGCTATGAAGCTAGCTATCTTTGAATGTTTGCATTTCCATCACATCTTGGTACATCATCGACCAATAGTCCTTGCCGAAGTAACCTATATGATAAGGATCTCGCCCCCAGATGATTTTTGCATATTTCTTCAAGAACTTCTCTCAAGACATAATCAACATCGAAAGGTCGGAGATATTTGAGGAGTGGTAGGGAGTATGACCTCTTGTACAACTTATTTTCATATAAATTGTAGCAGAAAGCTTGATTTCTTAACTTCCAAGCTTCTTTCTGCTCTCAAGAGAGAATTCCATCTTTGAGATATAAAATTAATGGATCGACCTAGTTGGACTCATGATCGACTTACATTATTACCTATGGTTCTTCCGAATATGAGTGTTGTAGGACTTCAAATAGCACTTCTTTTGGCAGTTCATTTGGGGCTAAGATGGCTATCTTAGAAAGAAGATCGGCTCTGATATTTTTAGCTCTAGGGATCTACTGAATTTTGAAGCTACTAAAGGTTAGGATTAAACCTCTTACTTTTTTCAAATTTTTCTTCATGCCTTCCTTTTGAGCTACAAAGATGTTACTAACATGCCCCACCACTAGCTAAGAATCATTATAAACCTTCAAATATTTTACATCTAACTCTTTAGCTATCTTTAGCCCCGAGATTAGAGATTCATATTTAGCCCCATTGTTGATAGTGGAAAACTCAAAGTGCAAAGCATATTTGGCTACAACTTCTTTTTGATTGATGAGAATCAAGCCTACGCTTGACCTAGAAGCATTAGATGAACCATCCACATATAATGCCCAAAAATTTTCAAGAAAATTAGCCTTTTTTTCAAGGAAGCTAGGGATATGAACTTCTTGGTACTCTGGTTCAGTCGCATCTAGAATAGTGCACTCCACTATAAAATTAGTCAGTATTTGATTTTTAATGGATAGCTAAGGTTGAAAATGAATGTCAAATTTAGTTAACTTGATCGTCTACTTCACTATTCTTTCAGAGGTATCAGACCAGTGAAGACCTGCTCTGATAGGTTGATCAGTAAGAAGAGTAATTATGTGTCCCTTGAAATAAGGTCGGAGCTTTCTGACTATAATCAACAAGGCATAAGTTAGTTTTTCTAATTTAGTATACCTTATTTCTGCATCCCTCAGGACTCTGCTTATGTAGTAGATCAACTTCTGAATTTTAGCTTCTTCTCTGCTCAGGATGGCTCTAATAGCTACTAGAGATATAGCAAGGTATAAGAACAGCCCTTCTCTAGGTTCAGGCTTGGCTAGGAGTAGAGGTAAACTGAGATAGTTCTTCAATTTCTCAAAGGCCCACTAGCACTCAGAATTTTAGTTGAAGTTCTTAGGTCGTTTGACTACTTGGAAGAAAGGCATACAATTCTCCACCGACCTTGAAACAAAAAGATTCAGGATCGCTACCTTGCTTGTGAGGCATTGGACTTTTTTTATTTTTTTTGGGACAGTCATCTCTTAGATGGCTTTGATCTTCTTTGGGTTGGCTTTAATGCCATGCTATGACACCATGAATCCTAGAAACTTCCTCGAGGTTACTCCAAAAATGTATTTTGCAGGGTTCAGCTTCATCTTATGCTTTCGAAGGATGCTAAAGGTCACTTCAAGATCAACAATATGATTTGGTGAAGATCAGCTTTTAACTAGCATATCATCTATATAGACCTTCATGTTGCAGTCGATCTGCTTCTTGAAGATCTTATTCACCAAGTGTTGATAAGTTGCACCTATATTTTTAAGCCCAAAGACCATGACCCTATAACAATAAAAGTCATAGTCAATAATAAAAGTAGTTTTCTCCTCATCCTCTGGTGTCATCCAAATTTGGTTATAACTGAAGAAGGCATCCATGAAGGTGAGGAGTTCATGAACCAAAGTTGCATCCACTAGTTGGTCAATCTTAGGTAGGGGGTAGCTGTCTTTTGAGCAAGCTATACTCAAGTCTATGAAATCTATGCATATCTTCCACTTGCCATTTGCCTTTTTAATGAGAATGTCATTTGCAATCCAGTCTGGATAAACCACTTCTCGAATGAACCCTATTTTGAGGAGTTTGTCGACCTCATCCACAATAGCTTTTTGCCTCTCAAGCGCAAAGCTGTGCTTTTTTTGCTTCACAGGCCAATGTTCAAGGTCCACACCCAGATATGCTCCATTACCTCTACTTCAATCTCAGGAACATCTATAGGCACCCAAGCAAAAACATCAGCATTCTTTTGTAAGAGGACAACGAGCAACTTTCTGATCTCCTTTCAGATTGGAGTCGATCTTTATAGTGTATTTCTTATTCACATCATTCAATGAGACCTCCATGAGGTCATCGATGGATTTTCCCCTTTCTTTAGATATATCATCATGGGCATCCATGCCTTGTTGGAAACTTTATTTTCATGTAATAAGTTGAAACCACAGCCTGGAGTGCATTCAAATTAGGTTGGTTAAGGATTGCATTGTAGGCAGAAGGAGCCTTAACCACTAAAAAATCTACATGAGCTCTGGATTACTTTGGACACTGACCTGCTACCACTAGAAATGTTATTACTCCTTTCACTAACACTGCATCACCTATGAATCCTATTAACAAAAAATTCATTGGATCCATCCTACTATCAAATATGAATATTTTAGAACAAGCATCATAAAATAAGACATCAGCAGAGCTTTAATTATCAATTAAAATATCACATACATCATAATCAGCAATATTTAAAGTAACTACAACTGCATCATTATGCAGAAGCTAAACTCCCTAAGCATCTTCTTCAGTGAAAGTGATGGATTCTTCAGTCCACTACTTCTTTGCTGGCTTTGTCGACTCACTGGCCTCCCCTCGTCGATGTCCCCCAATAATAATGTTGATGATTCCAAGAGGATGTTGATCTTCTTATGGTTCATCCCTCCGAGATGGTTCAGGCTACGGTGAGGCTCTTGGATGATCTTCTTCTCTATCCAGTCGGTGCTTGATAAATCAATCTAGCCAATCTCTTCTGACTAGTTCCTCAATTTGGTCCAGAAGTTGGATACATTCTTCAATATCTTGACCGTAGTCATGATGGTAGAGGTAGTATTTATTGGGGTTACGCTTGGCTATGTGAGTTCTCATCCTCTCCGGCCCTAGCAGTTGTTCCCTTATCTCCATCAGCATCTTGGACTTCAAAGCATTCAAGGAAGCATTGTTATTGAATCTTCAAGGAGGAGAGTTTCATCAGATTCTCTGATCTGGGCTTCCTTGTCGACGAGCTTGGAGAGGAGTTTAGGCTCGTCTATGCTCAGGAGGAGTTCTGGAAAACTATCGAGCTTCACTCAACTTTTCCTCAGGTGTGGGCTTGCTAGATTCGCCTGCCTATTACTCTTTTGCAGCTGCTTCATCTTTCAATCTAAATGCTTCCTTTGCTCGGGCATAGCCTTCAGCCCGCACCAGCATATCAGCAAAATCTTTAGGGTACTTCCTCTCTATGGAGGATAGAAGATTATTCTTCTGAAGACCATCTTTCAACATGGCCATGGCTATAGATTGATCTAAGTTTCGAACCTCCAGTGCAGCAGCATTAAAAAGGTTGACATAACTTTGAATGGACTCCCCTTCCATCTATGTTATGTTAATGAGGGAGTTCAAGCCTCACCTTGGATGTTGGCTACTTATGAAATAAGCCACAAATGGATGGCTCATTTGATCAAAAGAGAAGTTCGTAACTAGCTTGAGGCTCGAGTATCAGTTTCTTACTACATCCTTTAGGTAGATGGGAAAGCTTGGCATAAAATGGCATCTAGTACGCCATGGAGCAGCATCATCATTCGAAAGGCCTTAAGGTGATTGATCGGATTCAAAGTCTCATCGTAGCTCTCGAATTGAGGGAGCTTAAAGTTCAGTGGGATAGGCTCCTGCATGATTTTGGTAGAGAATGAGGGATTGGTACAGACGTCATCATGGTGGATCGAGGCGACTTGGCAGCACCCCTCAATTCGTTGATTCATGTCCTGAAGCTTCTGATCGAGAGCATCATCTCAATCATGGATCTTAGAGGGCCATCGACTGTAGATAGGAAAAGTCAACTCTGAGGAAGAATCATGATTAGAGAAGGGGCTTCCTACTCTTTGCTTTCCTATTCTAGGGGTAATGGGTCTATTGACCATGGTTGCCCTTCTCTACGCCAGTTCTTGAGGTTCCGGTGGGGGTCGCTCTAGTTTGGCTACTATCAGAGGCTACTGCATAGCCTATACCATTTTTGTGAGGTCTTAAACTTGCTACATCAGTAGGTTGAACTTCTTCAGATCCACCATAACCATTGGTGGACGAGGTTGAGATGCCAGCAATGGAGCTAGAACGGGCAAATCTAGCTTAGATCTAATGGTAGAAGTGATAGACTGCTAGATAGTTATCTTCTTTGGAGGTATTTTTGGAGCGAAAAGAGATTAAATGGAAGTGGATTCAAAAGATTGGAGAAGAAGAAGGCAAATAGGATCGACTAGACACTTCTTTTAGAACAAGGTCTTAGAAATCCTTTCTTTAGTGCCAATTCTATTAGTATAGAAATCTATGAGGATGCTGGAGGTAGCTGGAGTTTGGAGGGTGAGACCACTGATGATACCTGCAAAATAAAATCCAAACCAGAGGTGGATTGCTCTAGCAGGACCCTCCAATGCTCAAGTCAGTTCTCTATTCAACTGGAATCGAGTGCTCAGAAAATAGAAAAGCAGAGTAATGGGCAGGAAGAGAGCTTAGAGAAGAATGTATCTGGAGGGTCCCTTTTATGGATGGAGCATGTAACAAATTGATGGTGACAGCCATAAACGTCTGGTAGTAGGCCACTCAGGTCACGTGGAGTCTGTTATGGAGGATAAGTTGTTATTTGTCATGACTTAAAGGCGGTTGAGATCCATTTGCTGGAGTTCGGACATAGGTTAAAGATTAAATATATGTAATGAACTTGCAACCGACTGAGGTCTGTTGGGGTTACATCTAGTGGCTTCAAGGAGTTTGGAGGCCTCCTAGGTCGTATGTAGGTAGGTGCCTCCCGAATTGAGATCTAAAATACTATGCTCCATCCTTTGCTGAGCAATTGTCATGAATCAGTAGCTTGATGGGGTTTTGGATGGCTCTAGCTAATAAGCACAACATAGATTAAATAGATCCATGACTGGTTGGAAGAAGCTCATCCTAAAGGATACTTAAATGGAAGGACTTCGGTTGGAGGAAGCATTACTGAAAGGAGTGCATCTGAAAGCAGTCTGACTAGAAGGGACATGAGTTGAGGAGTTTGGTTGGAAGGAGCGCTGTCGGAAAGAGCATGACTAGAAGGAGCATTACCGACAGGAGCACAACTAGAGGAGTTCATCCAGAAAGAGTGTACTAGGGGAGTTTATCCAAAAGGAATGCGGTTGGGGAAATTCATTTGGAAGGAGCTTGATTAAGGGAGTTCATCCAGAAGGAGTGCGACTAGAGAAGTTCATTCGGAAGGAGTGAGACTGGGGGGAGTATGACTTGAGGGGTTCGACTGGAAGGAGCATGTTGTCTACAATATAGGACTTCAACTATCTTCGAAACTCATCACCAATCATGGTCAAGAGGGTTGCACTTTCGTCCTATCATTTATTCTATGTTAAGAAGCAAGATTAATGAAATAAAAGTTTTTCCTGTGTTATTCAAGATCGTCTGGCTAGGCTTCAATGTGCTTTCAACAAGTTCCATGGTATGGGCTTATTGTTGAGAGGATCGATGATTTTCTTTAGAATGGAGGTCAGCAGCTAAGAACATCAACCGGGTTATTTTACCCTAACACCTTAAATTAATTTTAAAATTCTAGTTAATTAAGTATTTGATTTCTTTTTATTTTAATTTGCTAAACTCTCAATTATTCCTCTTTAATTTACTTATTTAAATTTTTGCTTAATAAATTAATTTAAAATTTAATATTTTTAATTAAAATTTAATGTAATTAGCCTTCAATCCTTGAAGAAATTGATACCCAACTCACCACTATTCTAATCCATAGTAAGATTAATTTTAATTTCTATTTATTGTTGTAACAAGAAACATCAAATTTTTGGCGGGCGAAGATCTTTATGAGGGATTGAAGGCCTTCAGTTCTTAAACAGGACGTAATGAAAAGAGGTCCTCTTAACGGTCCTTTTGTGCACCAGCAATTCTATTAGGAATAGAAGATGGACCTCATTCTAATAAGGATAAAAGCCATCTCATATCAGGAATAGGTGGTAGACCTCGTTTTGACATAGGCGAAGATCCTTACGAGGGATTGAAGGCCTCCAGTTCTTAAACATGAGGTAATTAGGAGAGGCTCTCTCAACGGTCATTTTGTGTCCCGATAATCTTGTTAGGAATAGAAGGTAGACCTCATCCTTACAAGGATAAAAGCTATCCCACATCAGGAACAGGAGGTGCACCTTATCCCAATGTGGGCAAAGACCCTTACAAGAGATTGAAGGCCTTTGATTCTTAAACAAGAGGTTACCATGTTAGGAGCAGAAGGAGGATCTCGTCCTGACATTGATGAAAATCTCCACAAGGGACATGAAAGCCCCTGGTTTCTAAACTAGGAGAAAGGATAAATAATAGGTTTGGAGGACACTTGTTCATAAAAAAAGGATGTTGCCCAAAGGTAGCAACCCAAGAGGGGGGGAGGGTGAATTGGGTTCTTATAAAATTTTAACCATGTTGCCCAGGTATGGCTACCCAAGAGGGGGGGGGGGTTGAATTGGGTTTCTAAAAAGTTTAGCCAATTTAAACTCCAATGCTAATATGTGCTTCTAATTAAAAGAAACTTGAATGCTTTATGGTGAATGAGCAATGTGTAGCAGCAAAATTAAAAGCAACTAATTAATGCAAATATGTGAAGCAAATAAAGCAAAAGCACAATCAAACACATAAGAATTTCATAGTGGTTCGGTACAATCCCGCACCTACGTCCACTCCCCAAGCTCTCCTTGGAAATTTCACTATAATCCTATATTATAGTGCATTTATTTTTACCCAGGATCACAAATAAATCCAGTTGGTTTTGCCGAGCTCATCAACCACAATCCTACATTGATAGTTTTCTAGGTACGCTATCAACCCAATAGGTTTTAACCTAGGAGCACCAACCACAATCTTTATACCATCCAATTTTGGGCTTGGACCAACCTACACCCCAAGTTTTTTTCTCCCAAAGAAACTTGTAAAGAAACAAAGATACAAATATAAAAATTCAGTATAAGAATAAAAAACAAAAAGAAACTCTTTTGGAGGTCGATGGAGAAGCTGAAAGATGGCTTTTGAAGCTTAGTATTCTCTCCTTTGAAGGTTGAGAGGAAATTTGAATGAATAAGGATGATCACACTTTGAAGCTCTCTGAATTTGATGCACAAGGTCCTCTCTCTTTTCTCTCTTTTTCTTTTGATATTCAATGAACCTCACTATTTTAATTATATCTACTTTCAATCCACTTTTATCTTATTTCTCAAATATTTCTCTAGCCTTTTATACTCTTTGTGATGGTTGGAGAAGGAGTTTTGGCCGTTGGAAGGGCTGAAATAGTCATTGGAGTGAAAAACTAACCATTACAAAAAGCTGCAGAAATTAGCCGTTACGATCACTAGATCGGCTCAGTTTTTGATTGGGTCGGCTCAGTCCTAACTGGTTAGGCTCAACTTATAGTTGGGTCGGCTCAGTCCCCTAGTTCTTGAAAAAACTGGCTTTCTGTACTTTCTATCTTTTGCATCTACTGAGATTAGATCAGCTTAGTCTTAGATTGGGTCGGCCCAGTTTGCATGCCAAGCATGCTGAGTAGCCCATTTCAAAAGAAGATGACCTAGAG
The DNA here is from genome assembly GCA_006176705.1 of Cocos nucifera. Classification (NCBI taxonomy): domain Eukaryota; kingdom Viridiplantae; phylum Streptophyta; class Magnoliopsida; order Arecales; family Arecaceae; genus Cocos; species Cocos nucifera. The sequence goes on along the minus strand of QRFJ01000389.1, from coordinate 223,866 downwards.
GTCATCCCTTGTGTTGACACTTTTGATAAAATTTGATTTTCTTCTAATTTATGGATCTAAAAATTATGGGACAACTTCCAAAAGATCAGAAATCTTCTAAGCTTGTTCTTGAGGCTTCCAAAATAGATTTTCTCCAACTTTATAAATTATGATTTTATCCTTCTTCAACGATGTTTATCAATTCAATTTTCTTGAAGCTCTTGACTTGGCGATTTTTGTGTGGATCTTTTCTTAGATTAATTATTTTAATTTGAACATCTGAAAAGACCTACATACATTCTTGAAATACATTATTAGTATTATTTATACTCAATATTTTAAAATCATCAAAATCAATCAGTGAGTCAACAATCTTCCCCTTTTTGATGATGACAAAACTTTGAGTATATACACAAAAATAAAATTAATGTATTTCAACTAACTAGCTAGTAAAAAATATGAAGTGAGAATACACACAAATATAAATGCATACTTCATAAAAACTCTAAATAATATTTTACATAATTTATATACTCATATCAAAATAATATTTTAATTCAAATCAATGAGTATTATGATTCTAAGCAAGAAATTCATTGAGTTTCTTAAGTATTAATTCTTTAAGCATATACTCAATATACCTCTCCCACTGTTTGACAACATCAAAAAAGCTCATGGGAAAGAACAAGAAAAAATCATCAAAATCAATATTAAGGCATTAAATTGAGAGATGTATCAAATTCAAAAAGTCAAATCAAATTAATCATCTCATCTTTCGAATGATTATTTCTTTTTTTAAAAAAATTAGCTTGAATTTAAATATTAAAGACTCTCTCCCCTCCTCTCCACTTTTTTTTGAATGAACATGATTTTTTAATCAAATTTTCAAAGATGTACTTTTAACCTCTAAGAGGAATAGAACTTTTCATAAGATTTGACCATGAATTCAAGCATAATATACACATCAATATTTATTTGTTTCTTTTCCTAATGAAAATCCATCACTTAAATTTAGAAAAGACATGTATCGAGTAAATCAATAATAGTATCAAAGTAAATAAGAATTACTTTTTCAAATTTATTTCTTGAGTAAAAATTACTTTGATACAAATGATTTTATAAGGATTTTCAAATTTAGTTTAACTCTAATTGATAATCAAAAATGATTAGACTATCAAATCATGTATATCAAAATATAAAATCAGCATGTTAATGATACCACTTTAAGCAATTTTTAATTATTAAAGAATAATTTATTTGTCTGCCACTACTTTAAATTTATAGTACTTTAAATCAAGTAAATTGAATTGAATAAACACATGAAAGCACAAATTGAAAAGACTATAAGGCATTTGATTTAAAATTTAAAATCAATTCTATAAAGCTTAAAATAAGATAATTGATTGAGAATTTAAGATCATAAATTTACTAATATTTTTAATCAAATCAAATTAAAAAATATCTCTCCTCCTGCTTTTCATACTAATAGCTAGATTGATTTATTTTTTAACTTTCTCCTCCTTTTTATTTTAAAATAAGTATATTTTAAATTTAGATTATCAAATTGATATATATATATATTCATTCTTTAGCATTATCTTCCACTTTGCTTTTTCAAAATTTGCATGCATAAGCTTTATAATTTTTGTTACTCCACTTTTTCTTTCAAGTTAAGCACATTTAATTGATACCACATTAATCTTTAATTAATACAAATTTATCTTTTAAGCTTAGATTTTTATATTTTATTGATACCAAGTTAGTAATGTTTTTATCTTTAGTGTTTTTTCTTCTTACTTTTGTAAACAAAGCTATCTTTAAATTAAATAAAATTTTAAGAAAGCAAGCATCAATTGAGTGAATTAAGTATTAAATTATATATTTAATTTAAATAAACATAGCATTCACTCATGTAGAAACTAAATTTTTTAAAAATTTACTTTTTATTTGCTTTAAAAGATGTTTACAATGATAACAATCCATTAAAATCCAAAAATATGTCATGTAGATGTACTTCTCAATTTTAATTAATAAAAACTTTAGGCTTCAAAAATTTGAATAATATAATCTTGAAAGTACTTCTCTTCATTTTCATATTAAAGTAAATCATTCAAAAATGTATCATAAGAATTTATCTCAAATATTATAATAGCAAGAATATAGGCATGAAAATTCATATTTGAGATAAAGCAACGATTCTTTTGCCAAAAGATAAATCAATAAAATATAAGACATATTATAAGCTATCTAACCCTAAATGGATATATCATTCAAAGATTTATTTAATTTTTTTAAAAATATTTTTTTCACTTCTTAAGTAGTATCAATCAATTTGAAGCATAAATATATCAATCTTATAATTTGTCTCAAGGTATAATATCAAGAATATATTCATGCAAACCAGATTATATACAAGGATATCTTTTTTTTTGGTTAAAGATACAGCAATAGAATATAAGATGTTAATAATCTATTTGATATCAATCATTGAAGTCTTTGATCGAAAAAGATGAATCAATTTAAAATTAGAACAAATTATCTTGATAAGTTAATTTGAATTGATATCGATAAATCATCCAAAATAAATCATAGAGAGATATTCTGTTTAAAATATTCTTCTCTTTTGCCAAAAAAATATAATAAAGTTCAAGATAAGAATGAGGCTATTGATATCAAGTGTGAGAAATTTCTTAAGAAGAATCTTCTTGATACCCAAAAAAAGTCTTCTTTTATTTTAATAGCTTTGAAAATAAAATCAAATAACAACTTGATCTGAAATTCAAACCATTTTGAGAATTTTAAACTATGATAAATCAATTTGAATTAATATCAACAAATCATCCAAGGTAAATTATAAATAGATCTTCTATTATTCTTTGAAAGATCATTTCATCCTCTTTTTTTTATGAAATATCGGGTAATTAAGTTTAGAAAAGATATGAACTTTTTGGATTTATCTCAAATGATGTAACATCAAGAATATAGCTTTGTGAAATTAGATTTGAGATAAAAATATTCTTCTATTTTTGTTAAAAAATAAAGCATTGAAGTGTAAGACAATGATGTGCTGTTTGATAGAAATTATGAAAGTTTTGATAGTTAAGTATTATATTTATCAATGAGTTTCAAAATTATAAGAATGTATCAAAATCAATTTGTTTGGAGTAAGAATATGTCTCAAACTTCTTTTCACTCTAAATAGTTTTCAAAAATGATTTGATAATCAAATCAAAAGCATATAGATCAAATGAAATCATCATATTAAGGCTCAAAATAAGGTAATTAGAATTTTCAATCAAAGCTAGATAATATCACTCTCCTTATTTTTCAAATCAAGCATATTAAACATGAATTTAACTACTAAATTCATATTTTCTAAATTTGAAAGATATTTTCAATTTCAAAGTCCTTTTCAAATAATCGATCATTTCTTCTTTAGTAATTTCTCCCCCTGTGTTTTATAGTCAATGCCATAAATTGAGTTATTTTAAAATTTTCTTTTTATGTTGTCAACAAATGACCATGATATGTATATAAGTAAATATAATAAATCATCAAATTAATTAAAGGTAGAAACAAAATTGATGCTGAACATAAGAGTTTGATATTCATTGATTTCATAAAGGATGTTTTCAAAAGGATGTCTACAAGAATGGCAAATATCAAGATGATCGAAATGTATGACATCTATAACTTACAAAAATGGATTACTAGGGAGTACTAAAGTTCTAAGAAAATAAATCCTAGCATCCTAAGAAGAGTAGGTCAGTATATCTTTAAGAAGAAAGTTCAAGTCGACTAGATAGAGAGGGTAGTCTAGTATCTCCAAATAACTGACCTTAGTCATGCATAAACTTCCTTACTAAAGTAATAACTTGAATCAATCACATTGACTCCTTTCTGACCGATGATTGTGCCTCCATCAGATCTCATCTTATCTACTATGTCTGCGAAGTAAACTTTAGAATTTTTACACAAAAAAAAAGAATGATTCTGATGAAATTTCTATCGATAAATATATTTTCTCATCCAATATACCAAATAATCAATCTGAGCTCTTTGAATGATTGATCTATAGAGGTAGAGCTACTTTTGTCTAAACTACTGGATCCTTAATCCTGACATCTATTATAGCATGAGTGTAGGTATGCAAAGTGGAATCTTATGAAGAATATGATGCACGACTAATATGAAGAAGATCCTATTGGTCATAGTAGTCCCATTTCTATGCTCAGCTGATTGGCATTGATATCCTTAATGCCCTTGACATTATCTCAAACTAATATAATGTTTAAATATATCACTACTTGAGATAATCTAAGGTACTAGGCATCCAATATTATCAACATTCATCTCAATCTGCATCCCTTTTACTTTGAAAATTAGACCTTCAACTCTCATTTTTATGCAACCATAAAATTCTCTTGCTGATCCAAGGTAGGTGAGCAATTTCAAGAAGCAGATAAATTTTCAGTCCATTAATAAATATCCTTAGCGTCCAAGCTAATCTTATATCATCCAATATAATATTAACACTTCAAACTTCTGAACCTAAATATTCAACCCTAAACATTACATTTTCGAAGAATTTTTGAACTGAGTTCAAATAGATCAAAAGAACATGGAATTTCTTAGCCCAATCTCTTAATTTTTTTATACAATTAAAATTCTTTCTTGCTCTAGAAATTCAAGAATTATTTTGAAGCTTGGTCCTTCTTTCTTGTATGGGATAATGATTTGAAAAAGTCCCAAATTTTTAAATTTCTGCATGAAACTTTCTCTTCCTTTTTTTAAGAAATATCAAGCAATTATAGATTCAATAAAGGAATATATTTTTGAATTCATTTCAAATGATATTATATCAAACATATAGCTATGCAAAATCAGATTTGAAACAAAGATATTTTTTTCTTTTTGCTAAATGATAAATCAATCAAATTCATGGCAAATAGTATGCTATTTGATACCAATTACTTAAAACTGAAGTCCTCTTTAAAAGTTTAGCTTTAATAATAAATGATAACTTTCTTGAAACATCATGCTTGATATTAACTTCAAAGGATTCAAGACAACTATTTCTCAAATTCAATTTTCAAAATCATTCAATCAGAACAAAGTATGAATATTCATATAAAAAAATTCTTTTTTAAGATAGCAAAAAGCAATCAAATCAATAATCAAGAAAGATATTCAAATCAATTTAAAAAATCAAAAATTAATCAATTGGGAGGTTCTGGTGATCAAATAGGATAAGATCAAATCAAGGAGAAACTAGATGAACGCTTTATGTGTTCAATTCAACTAGGGTGTTTTGAAATCCTTAGGGGTTAACCCAAGATACAATTCAAATTAACACTTCAAGTACTTGATCTTGTATTAATTGAATATCTTATTTTCAAATACTTAGGTTATGCACTTTTTAGGAGACTCTCAATATCTAAGCATTTTATGGGGGAATATCAAAAATTTGTTTCTCTTGTTGGTTTAGCAGTTTAAACATTCATATCCAATAAGCATCTTTTAATTTAAATTCATTAATTATAAAATTGATATGGAGAGACTTAAAATACTATGCTGAATTTTAAAATAAACAATTTCATCCATAGCATGATATATACAAGAGAGCATATTAACTTAGAAAATCAAAATATTCAAATTATTGCAAGCATCAAAATCAATCATACTTATCAAAATATGAAACAAATCATTCAAATTTTCAATTCATAGAGTATGATCATTATAAGCAATAATAAATTCTCAAAGTCAATCAAACATACCCAATAATTATGCTAATGAATAATCAAAATATATTTACTAAACAATAATGGTATGATGTGAGAAATGTTTAGATTTTATCAAAACATCATCACCCATCTAATTTCATTTTCAAGGCATCCATCAAAATATTTTTTTCTTTTTATTTCATTTGATCCTTGATGTACCTGCAAAAATTACTTTCTAGATTTTGGTACCCAAGCAATCTTGGGTCCATTGAGGTTAGAGCACATAGTTTCTTTTGAAATCTAAATTTGTTTAACTAAAGTATGACCAATTTTCTTAATATTACATTCAAAAATTTTATGGCCTACTTTGTTGCATTTAAAGCAAACTATAGAATGATTTTCAAAATAAGCTCTGCTAAACATGTTATTTATAAATTTCTATTTTCTTAATGAATTATAGCCAATTCTAGCTTTATCAAAAGTAACTTATTGATTGATCAAAGTAGATTGAAGATTTTAAGAGCCAATTGTAAACTTGTTAAGCATAGGCTTCAATCTTTCAATATTTTTTCTTAGTTTTGAGTTCTCTTCCATAAGAGATTTTTCAAAATTTGAATGATTTTTCTTTTTTAGCAAATGAATTCTTTTCTTTCATGAAATCATCTTTTTTAATTAAGAGTTTATTCCTTTCTTTAACTAAAGATTTTTCATATTTGAGAAGTTCTTCCTTTTCTTTAGCTAAAGCATTATTTTCTTTCAAAATATTTTTTTAATTAATAATTTATTCTTTTTATTAGCTAAGAGAAGATTTGACTTTTTAAATTTTTTATTTTTTAGCCTTAATTTTTTAAAATCATCCATTAATTCATTAAAGGCTTCATATAATTCATCAAATGTAAAGTTGAAAGAATTTTTAGGATTTACCTCATTTGCATTAGCCATAAGGCAATGATTGGCGATACCTTCTTCCTCTTCCTCATTTTTCTTTTCTTTGTCTTGTTCCACCTTAATCAGAACTTTTTTTTCTTTGTCTTTTCTTTTTCTTTTCCTTTCCATCCTCATGAGCCATGAGGCATAGATTGGGGTGAGCTTCCTTAACTTCTTGGGAGCTTGGTTCTTCTTCTTCATTTGCTCTCTCATAAATCATTTCCAATTTCTCCCATACTTGATTTGCTGAAATACATGAAGAAATTATATTAAATATATTTAAATCTAAAGAGCAATAAAGTATATTCATGGCTTTAGCATTTAGTTGGATTGTTTCTTTATCAACAATCAGTGCATTATGTGTGTGTGGGCCATTGATAATAATATTTTATAAGTTATAGTCATGTGCTTGTATGAATATTTTTATTCTAGCTTTCCAATAAGTATAGTTTGTGCCATCAAATAGTGGAGGTCGATCAATGGAATGGCCTTCATTAAATAGAGCTTTCATTTTAGGTTGCCAAGATCTTTTGACTTTTGACTGCTATGTCAACAAATAAATATTAGAGCACCTGCTCTGATACCACTTATTGCCTAGATATGGCTACGCAAGAAGGGGGGAGGGTGAATTGGGTTTCTAAAAAGTTTGGCCAATTTAAACTCTAATGCTAATATGTGCTTCTAATTAAAAGAAACTTAAATGCTTTATGGTGAATGAGCAATGTGTGGCAGTGGAATTAAAAGCAACTAATTAATGCAAATATGTAAAGTAAAATAAAGCAAAAGCACAATCAAATACATAAGAATTTTATAGGGGTTCGGTACAACCCCGCACCTACGTCCACTCTCCAAGCTCTCCTTAGGAATTCCACAATAGTCCTAGATTATAATGCATTTATTTTGACCTGGGATCACAAACAAATTCAGTTGGTTTTGCTAGGCTCACCAACCACAACCCTACATCGATAGTTTTCCGGGTTCACTCTCAATCCAGTTGGTTTTAACCTAGGAGCACCAACTACAACCTTTACACCATCCAATTTCTGGCTTGGACCAACCTACACCCTATGTTTCTTTCCCCCAAAGAAACTTGTAAAGAAATAAAGATACAAATATAAAAATTTAGCACAAGAATAAAAAACAAAAAGAAATTCTTTTAAAGATCGATGGAGAGGATGAAAGATAGCTCTTGAAGCTTAGTATTCTCTCCTTTGAAGGTTGAGAGGAAGCTTGAATAAATGAGGATGATCACACTTTGAAGCTCTCTGAATTTGATGCACAAGGTCCTCTCTTTTCTCTCTTTTTCTTTTGATATTCAATGAACCTCCCTATTTTAATGGTATCTACTTTCAATCCACTTTTATCTTATTTTTAAAATATTTCTCTAGCTTTTTGTACTCTTTATGATGGCTGGAGAAAGAGTTTTGACCATTGGAAGGACTAAAATAGTCGTTAGAGTGAAAAACTAGTCATTATAAAAAGCTACAGAAACTAGCTATTATGATCATTGGGTCGGCTCAGCTTTTGATCGGATCGGCTCAGTCCTATCTAGGTCGGCTTAGTTTATAGCTGGATCAGCTCAATCCTCTGATTCTTGAAAAATTGGCTTTCTGTACTTTCTATCTTTTGCTTTCATTGAGACTAGGTCGATTCAGTCTCAAATTGGGTCGGCCCAGTTTGCATGCCAAGCATGCCGAGCAGCCTATTTTGAAAGAGGATGACCTAGGAATCGTCCCTTAGGTTGACTCTTTTGCTAAAATTTGATTTTCTTCTAATTTATGCATCCAAAAATTATGGGACTACTTTTAAAAGATCATAAATCTTCTAAGCTTATTCTTGAGGCTTCCAAAATAGATTTTCTCCAATTTTATAAAATTATAATTTTATCCTTCTTCAAGAATGTTTATCAATTCAATTTTTCTGAAGCTCTTGACTTGGTGATTTTTATGTAGATCTTTTCTTGGATTAATTTTTCCAATTTAATACCTGGAAAGACCTACATATATTCTTAAAATACATGATTAGTATTATTTATACTCAATATTTTGGTATCATCAAAATCAATCAGTGAGTCAACAAATCAAATTTAAAATCTAAACAAGTATGTACTTTAATTTTAACCTAAGTAGTGTGATTGAGATGAGTATAATATGAGTTGTAGCGAATTCAAGACATGCAAATGTTATACAAGAATTTAAAGACTAATCCAAGAAAATAATAAAGCAAGTAAAGAAAGAATCAAAGGCACAACACAAACACATAAAATTTTATAATGGTTCAGTGCAACTGATACCTACATCCACTGTCCAAGCTTTTCTTGGGATTTTTACTATTATCTACTCTTGATTATAGTGTGTTTATTTTTTCGGGCTCACAAACAAATTCAGTTGATTTTCACAGGAGCACCAACCAAAACCTAATATCGTTAGTTTTCTAGATTCACTAACAATCCAGTTAGTTTTTTGGGCCAACCAACCAAAACCAAGACAATGTCCAATTACTATCTTGGACTGGCCTAAACCCTAAGTTTCTTTTCCTTAAAAAAACTTATAAAGAAACAAAATACAAGGATGAAGAAGTTCACCATAAAAGGAAAATAGAAAATATAAATTCTTTAATGCTAGGAGAAGTTGCTGAATGTATGCTCTTTTGAAGCATCATTTCTCATCAAATGATGCTTGAGAGATTATACTAGATGCTGGAGAAGATATCTCCTGAAAGCTCTCTAATTTTACTATTTAGTTTCTCTCTTCTTTTGTTATGTAATGGAGCTTACTTAAATCTAAAAATGATTTTTCTCTTAATCCCACTTAATCTTACTTTCAAATTGATTCTTCACCTTTAAATATTCTTGGAGACAGTTGGAGAGTGAGTATAGCTGTTAGAAGCTCTGAAATAACTATTGGAGGCAAAAAAGAGCCATTAAAGAAGTTACAGAAACTAGCTGTTAAAGGCTGTCAGACACCGTCGAGCTGGCTCAATGATAAAGCTAGCTCAAATTTGATTTCGAGCTGGCTCAAACTATGAAATTTAAAGAACTAATTTTCTATCATCCTGAGAGAGCTAGCTCGAATCCAATTCGAGCTGGCTCAAATCCAATTCGAGCTGGCTCGAATAGTAGAATAAAAAAATATCTTTCCTACCATCCTAAGAGAGCTGGCTTGGATCCAATTCGAGCTGGCTCGACTATATACCAAATCAAAGTATCAATCCTATTTCGTGCCAAAGTTTGCTCGATTCTTGGGTGGGTCGGCTCTAAACCTTTCAACTTTATTTTTTTTCATTATTTGACTTTTTAAACTTGAATTTCTTTACTTTAAATCTTTCAAATGATATTTATTTCTTTCTTTTATTTTCTTTATAATAAGCCATCCAAATTTATGAAAACTTCTTTTTTTATATGCTTTGGCTTGACATCTTAAGAAAATTTATCCTTAAGATAAATTATTCAATATTAAAATTTGAAAAATCCTATGTTCAATCTTGAAATACATGATTAGTTATATTTTTACTCAATATTTTATGATCATCAAAATCAATCATAGGATCAACAATCTTTTTTTTTTTGATGATGATAAAATTTTTACTATATGCATAATAAAAATAAATATTATATTTCAATATATTTATCAATATGTATCATGAATGCACACTTCATGAATGTTCTGAATTACTCTTTAGTTCATTGCATATATTTAGTTCATTACACATATTTAGTTCATTACACATATTTTATATACTCATTTCAAATTAATGTTTTAATTCAAATTAATGAGTATTAAGATTTCAAGCATCAAATTAATGAATATCTTTGGAGTTAATTCAATAAGCATATACTCAACATTCCTCTTCCTCTTTTTGATAGCATCAAAAAGCTCAGGAGAAAGTTGAATAAAAATCATCAAAATCAATAATATGTAAAAATAAATCAAAATGAGAGATGTATCAAATTTAGAAAATCAATTCAAATAAATCGTCCCCCCTTCGAAAACTTGTCTTTTGATTCAAAATATGCTTAAAATATTTTTTTTCTTTTCAAAAATTAGCTTAAATTTAAATATTAAAGGCTCTTCCTTTTTTTGAATGAATATGATCTTTTAATTAGATTTTCAAATATGCACTTGTAAGCTTTAAGAGGAATAAAGCTTTTCAAAAGATTTGAATAAGAAATCAAGCATAATATATACATAAATATCCATTCTTTTCTTAATGAAAATCCATCATTTAAATTTAGAAAAGACATGTATCAAGAATGTATCGAGTAAATCAATGATAGTATCAGAGCAAATGAGAATTATCTTTTATAAACTTATTTCTTGAGTAAAAATTATTTTGATATAAATAATTTTATAAGAATTTTTGAAGCACATCAAAAATTTTTTATTATATTTAGATTTTTAAATGCATTACAAAATTAAAAGTATGTATCAAATTCAATTCTTAAAGTAAGTTTATATTTTAAATTAAATTTAACTTTAATTAATTATCAAGAATGATTAGACTATAAAATCATGCATATCAAATTGATTTAATATATGAAAGTTTAATTTAAGAAGATCATAAAGTAATGGATTAATAATTTAAGATCAAAATTTATTTTTCTCAATGCTGATTAATCAAAATTTTTAATCAAATCAAGATAAAAAGTATTTCTCCTCCTATTTTTTATAATTATAGCTAAATTATTTTATTTTTTAATTTTTCTCTCCTTTTTTATTTCAGATCAAGCATATTTAACATGAATTTAACTACTAAATTTAGATTTTTTAAATTTAAAAGATTTTTTTAATTTTAAAATTTTTGTAATTAAATAATTTTTTTTAAAATATTTTTTTCTTACTTTTACAAATAAATTTATTTTTGAATTAAGCACATTTTCTTCTTTAATATTTTCTTCCCTTATATTTTAAGAGTAAAATAAAATATTTTCTTTCCTTCTTAAATTTAAATCAAATTTGGCTAATTTAAGAATATATATTTTAGTTAGATTTTTGAACAATATAAATCTAATGATACTTCTCTCCATTTTCAAAGATATGGATGCAAAAATATTTTCTTAAACTTAGATAGAAAAATGCTTTGAGCTTTGAAGATTCAAAAGGGATAGAGCTTTTCACAATTAAGCATTTTGAGTATCAAAATCAAGCATAAGATATATTGAATTTTTTAGAAAATATCTTTTCTTTTTCTTTAAGAGTTTTCAATCCATCAAGTTCAGAAGAAGCATATATTTTTTGAGTTTATCTTAAATGATGTCACATCAAGAGTATGTCAATACAAAATAAATTTGTGACATAATATTTAATTTTTTTGCCAAAAGTAATTCAATAAAGTGTAAGGCAAGAATGGTCACTTTGATACCAATTATTGAAGTTTTTGATTGAAAAAGATAAATTAATTAAATTTAGATCAAATTATTTTGATAAATTATTTTGAATTGATACCAATAGATCATGCAAAATAAATCATAGAGAGATTTTCTATTTAAATTTAGATCTTTCTTTTTATAAAAGATATCACTTAATTAAGTTAAGAAAATGCATTAAATTCTTTGAATTTATTTTAAAAGATATCATATTAGCTATGTTAAATCAAATTTGAGATAAAATATTCTTCTCTTTTTATCGAAAGATAAAGCGATGAAATTTATGACAAGAATAAACTATTTGATACCAATTATGAGAATTATGATACCAATTGCTTTGAAAATAAAATCAATGGATAATTTTCTAAGAAAATTTCTTGATACCAATTAAAGATTTAAAAGGAACATTTATTAAATTCATTTATCAATAATAATCAAACTTTTTTGTCAAAGTTAAAATCTTTCAAGTTTAGCTTGATACCAATTATTCTAGTTTTAAATTGATAAAGATGAATCAAGTCAAATCAAATAATTTTGAGGATGATAAATCAATCAAATGCATGATAAATAGTAAGCTATTTGATACTAATTGATTAAAAATAAAGTCTTATTTAAATATTTAGCTTTAAAAATAAATGATAGCTTTCCTAAAATATTTTTTGATATCAACTTTAAAAGATTCAAGAAGAGCATTTTTCAAATTCAATTTTTAACATCAATCAATCGGAATAAAGTATAAATGCTTATCAATAAATTTTTTTTGAAGATAAGAAAAGGAAATCAAATCAATGATCAAGATGGATATTCATATTGATTTGAGGGAGATTCCAATAATAAAACTAAATAAGATCAAATCAAGAAAAAACTAGATAAGAGCTGTAAGAGTTATATTTAACTAGAAAATTTTTAAATCTTTAAAGACCCAATTAGGATGCAATGTATATTAATGGAGCATCTAATTTGTATGATTGAATGTCTAATCTTCAAATACTTCGGTCATACAACTTTTAGAAGAATTTTGATAATTAAGCAACTTATGTGGGATTGTCAAAAATTAATTCAATTTATATGTTTTGTAATAAAAAGGATTCTCATATAATCATGCTTATTTTATTTTATGTTTTTCAAGAAATGATGACATGATATAAGGGATTGAACAAGCATGCTGAATTTAAGATAGAAATATGAGCTTAAAAATAAACAATCAAAATGATATACTAGTTTTAATTATTCAAAACATTCAAGTCATGGAGTATAATCTTTATAAGCAATGATAAATCATCAAAATCAATCAAATATATTCAATAATTATGCTAATTAATAATCAAAATGTATTTAGCAAACAATGATGGCATGATGTGAGAAAGGTTTAAATTTTATCAAATATTATCATATTGAAAAATATGTCCTAAAGCCAATCATCTAAGATTGTAGATGATTGGAACATATATATAAATTATTTAATAATAATAGTTATTTGGCTGGTTCATCATAAAAGTTCTATCTTTCTTAAATAAACTTCTAAATTATGATGAAGTCCTTGCAATCATATTTAATTGATAAAGAAGGAATTATCAGAAGGTTCTTAAATTGTTGATGACCAAATGATAAGATATTAATAAGGATGATAACTTATCAAGGATAGGTCACTGTATGTCATATACATTTGTTGTCCTCGTAATCAAGTGATCTAGAGACACTAGTATAACATGCAGGTAAGATGTAGGAGTACATTTGTACTGAACATGACTAATGTAGCATTCTACTGTCAAGAGTAGCTAGCTAAGACCAATGGGTATAAGTATCCCTCCGACCTGAGATCACCATGGTGATTTGCAAGCAACTCACTGTACTTTGGTGTCAAATTGCCTACATTTTTAATATAAGTTCGAAAGATTTTTGGGTACAGTCGAGTACTTTTAAAGTTGGTGTGTGAGTCAAGATGAGATTGGCCACTCCTAATTAACTTCATAAATAGAATGTCTCATTGTATTTTAATTTAGCAAAATCAAGGCCTGGTTAATCCTCATGAGGAGTCATGGGATTTGCAAAATTTTGAAACATAATATAGATGACTTGTATGAGTGTTGACAACTTACTCAAAGTTATCTTGAGTATTATTGATCAAAGGGATTAATTATATGATAACCATGGGCCAGGGTTTTAAGAATGTTCTTTTGCATACATTCAACCTATCCGAACATCAGGTACCATTGCTAGATGGTCATTTTGATTGGTATAAGAATTGGTTCCTATGCTACAAACCTAGGTTTGAACCTATGTGATCATACATATAAGAGATTATAATTTGATCAGATGGTTGATCGACGATTTAGAATCGTTATAAGGTCAAACAAACAATACAATTGATGTTTGACCTAATGCAAGTATTGCAGGAGGATCAATTAGCAATTAGATTGCTAATTGACTCAATTTGTTTGAGCAATTAGGTTGAGATTTACAACGAAGAATAAGTTCCTGTTCGACTAAGATTTGAGTGTACCTAATTTTTAATTTAACTAAAAATTAAATTTAATTTAAATTTAATTAAATTTAATTTAATTAGGCTTTTAATAAGATTTGGATTGCCTATTAATTAGTTTAACTCAAAATTATTTTGATTTGGGTTCAAAAAATCTTGACCTAGTCAAAGTAGTAGACTCCTAATTAGATGAGGACTCCTCCTTTTCTTGCACCACTAAAAGCTCACGCCACACATTTATTTCTAGATTATTTTTATGAGTTTCTTCATGCCAAAGAGAAGTTTTCCATGCCCACTATTTGATAGTTTTGGAAAGAAATTTGACTTGGTCAAATTTTGGAGTTGGTTTAGATTTGAACTCTATTTGATAGAGTTCCAAATTCTTAAAACACCTCCTTTCCTTTATGAAATTCTTTTTTTTATGCCTCATTATTTTTGTGTCATTTTCCTTTTCTTTAGGGTGTTATTTTCTGGTAGCCCATGCACAGAATCACATTTTCCTTTTCTTTAGGGTGTTATTTTTTGGTAGCCCATGCACAAAATCAAGCGGGAGGCAAGCGGGAGGCATCCAAGAGTTGGATGCCCCCCAAACTCCTCCTTGGTTTCCTAATTAGACTAGGTTTTGGTCAGGTCTAGTAGATACAAAAGGGAGGATGCCTTCCTTTAGTTTCAGCACGTGAAAAATCTTAGAAAAAACATAGAAAACTAGACAAAAAGGAGGAGGAGGCGTGGGAAGCTTTGGAGTCCATGATCCTTGGAGAAAAGGCTTTGATCTTGACATCAAAAGTTGATGTCTAGAAGAAACTAAGGTAAGAGAAAAACTATTTTTTCTTATGATTTTATTTTATAATTTTTTTTTTTTATTTTTCTATAATTTTCTATAAAAAATTTTGAAAGAGAGAGGGAGAGGCATGGGGATTAATGCTCCAAGGAGTTGGGGCATGGTGGTTTATTTTGGGATGTGATCTGATCATCCCTTGATGTGAGAAGAAGAAGAGAAGAAAGTCTTCTCTTAGGGTTTCTTTGAGAGCCCTTCTTCTCCATCTTTTGTGAGGCTTTTACCATCAAAGAATTAGAAATAAATAGATCTAAAGTATTGAAAATAACTAAGGAGAAAGTCTCCTCCTGTCCTAGCGTGGAGATGCATTCAGAACATCAAAGATTGATGTGCTGAAAGAGAAGATATGTCTTCTCTTAGGATAGTTTTTAGACCTTATTATTTTCTAATTTTTGGGAGATCCAAGAATTATATTTTTTCCTCAATTCTTCTTGTATTCTTCATCTCTTGGAGGGTCTAAGAGATCTAAAAAATACTTTATTGATTAACCATCAAGAGAGATCCACAAGAAGCTAGCACTTCAAGCGGATGAATCTTCGATCTGTATTGCAGCTTCATGTAGACTATCTGTAGAGGCTGAACATATGTGCAGCTCCAAGAAGCAAGGACGATAATGGAATCAACCATAGAGTTCTCTATTTGTGCAAAGGTAAGAGATTTGATCTCTTCTTCACCTAGATGCGATCTAGGGTTTGATCTAGAACTATTTTAGATCAAGGTTATTGATCTGATCAATACTAAAGCATTTTAATTTTCATATTTATGTATGCATTATGATATGTTATAGATTTTAGATATAGGGTTTAGTAATTAGATTATATTCTTTAGTAGATAAAATAGTTTACTCTACATCTTCTATTGTGATTTATTTTGAAAAAAATTTGAAATATAAGCATGAAACCTTGCATATTTTCCAACAATGGTATTAGAGCATCTAGGTTCATTTATGACATGATCATATTTGTATTAAAATAAATATAAAAATGAAACTCTAAAGATCACACATGCTGCTATAAGGTTGTCCTGCTGTAAGGTTTATCCTTTACAGTGGCGAGGTTGCCCTAGTATGTGCTGATATGTAAAATTGAATCATAAATAAGTTAGATTAGACCTAAGCAAATTTATGATTTATTTTTTTAATTTTAAATCTAAAATAAATAGATATTAGATCTATTTTGAATTATTTAGATTAGATCTAAATAATATAGGATCACACATACTGATTATAAGGTTGTATTATTGTAAGGTTTATCTCTTACAATGGAGAGGTTGTCCTAGTATGTGCTGACTTGAATAACCTAAATCATAAATATGTTAGATAAGATCTAAAATAATTTATGATTTATTTTTAGATTTTAAATCTAATATTAATTAATTTATGATCTAATTTTGTTCATTTAGGTAAGATCTATATGATATGTTTCATGTTGTAGATCTAGATTCTGATGTTGTATATGTTGATATATAGCTTTTATTTTTTGAATCTAGTTTGAATATGTATGGCATATTTGATTTATAAATATTAAATTATGAACTTACTTTCTACAAAATCCTAGATTCGAAAACCTAGGATATGATCAAAATATTGAAATAAATTAGATCTAAAACCATGTATTGAATATGATTCAGTATAAACTGTTGACAATTTGAAAATGTTTCAAATGATCAAATATAAAATTAGTTCTGAGGTTTCATAAATTTAAACTCATACGCGTTGAACTTAATTAAGAATTAAGTGATTGTTTAAGATCTAGATTTGCAATTTGAAGATCCTAAAATAATTTCATAAAACATGGGCTAAAGGGTAATAGGTTAGGTTTGATCATATCATTAACTGGGTTGGACCTAAGGTTAGATTAAATATGAACTTAGTTAAAAAAATTGATCAAATCTAATTGATAGTTAATTAGGATTAGATCATTTCTTCAGATCAATTCAATAGTTATACTTGATCAAAGTCCATACATCTAACAAATGAACACTGATGTCGCTCAGGGGCTGAGCTCGAGTCTTTAGGTAGACCAAATCAAAACTGACAAAATGATTGGTGTCTAAGATAAGTCTGACATTCTCAGATTGGTGATTTTTAATTGGCAACCCAGTTATCTAGCCATTTTTGATGGTGTCTAAGGCAAGTCTTGGCCGACCCTTCCACCGATCTCACTTACCTGGTCAATGTGGTTAATTAGCTTTTGTTTAGGTTGGTCATTGATTCATGCTAATCCATGTCACATAGGAAATTAGTGAGACTAATTTTATTCAGTGAGACTGATCTAGGTGTCCATGGATCGATATCGATCTTAGTTCTTGTCAAAGACTTGAGAAGTCAGTGGGAGGACTTGACTTGGTGAAGTCAGTGGAAGCAAATTGGTCCATATCCTTTCTATCCTTAAATCATAAATAAATTTAAATCATTTAAAATTATTAGGTTCTTAAAATGATAGAGTTATGAGGATAATTGAATCATAGCCTCTCATTAAGGTGGTTGATAATGGGTTTATTAACTCAATAATCATTGGAGGCCCATAGGCCTGGTGCTTGTTAACTAATAGAATTATCATTCATCATCTGATTACTTTGATGTGTCTATCTAATTGTGGTTAGGTTGATCAACCAAAGTTGGGTTTAGTCATTCGTCGGTTAGATACATCAAGTATGGTCATGTTAATGGTTGGACCTAATCGGATCCTTATAGTGGAGGCCAAAGCCTACTAATTAGGTTTCTGGGGCAAAACTATATTACTAGAAGTTGTTTGGAGAAATAATTGATTAATGAACCTACCCGTAGATGCACATGGGTTGACCGACTAAAGTCAAGCTTTTGTGTAGTCTATGTGGATTCTAGTACCTGCTAGGAAATTAAAGTAATTCCCCAAATTGAAGCTAGAAGCTACCAATTTGAATAAAATAGTTGGAGATTCTTTAGACTAAAGTCCAGATCTCTAAGCTTAAAATAATTTATATACATTAGGTCTATGTTCTCTTTTTTCATAGAATAAAGTTAAACCCTAATTGCTCCAATTACTATCAGATAATGATGACTTATGAGACCTAACTTTGATAATTAGTATTGAAAGTTGACAGCAGTACGAATGGATTCGTATTGAAGCTTCTAAGCTGAATAAAAATAATTAGTTTAGTATTGATCCAAATCAGGCATAGTGCTTCTATTGTTAGAAGCAAGGTCATAGAAAGAAGAATTATCTTGCTTCATGATAATATCATAAATTAATTAATAAAAATATTAATTTATTAATTAATTTATATTTATTTTTAAAAATTAATATTTTTATTACCCTAAATAAAGAAAATAAATTAACCAAAAAAAATAACTCATTTTTTAGTTATAATGAAATAAATTTGAAGTCAGTCCGATTTAAAATGAATTTAATAAGAATTTTCAAAGAAATGAAAATAAAATAAAAATAAAAATAAAAGAAAAAAGAAAAAAAAGGCTCAGCCAACACAAGCCGCCATGCCATATCATCCGGTGCATCCAACTGCGCTGAGCCGAGCCACCAAGCTGCTGTCAACCAGCGCACCTACCTAGCCGACCTTTATTCGGTCCATGGAATAGTGTAAACCGCCAGCTCAGCAGACGACAGTGAATCATAGGCTGCCACATGATGGATTAAGACCTCTAAGAGGTTTATAGAAATTTTTGTCATGGCTGCATAGGGCATTTTTGCCATTTCACTCATCAAAATGTGTGCATCAGTTGGTTGCAGTGTGCGGTGCGATCGATCCACTTGGTCCATGGGAACAGTACGTGCATGATACGATGGGTGTATTCGCTTGTGGTCAAGATCGGATGGCTGTGATAATTTTTAGGTTTAATTCAAACTCTATCAGCTTCATCTACACCATCGAACAGCAATGCTTGCATCTGGCATTGATCCAACGATTCAGAATGCTCCTGACGGTGATCAGGACACCCAAGTACATGATCAACAGCCTAATTTCTTCCATCAATGCACGATCAATGGCCATAATATTTTCCAACTCGATTTGGGCTGATAAAACTCTATTTTTGGTATTTTTTAAAGCCTTGGATCACCATTTGACGTCCAGAATGCACAGAATTTCATAGAGGACATGATCCAACAATTTTATGCTATTTTCTTCAACAAACTCAGTTCTATACCAAGTATTTAGTCCCATATTGCCTGATAAAAAAGTCTCCAGTCCTCCAACACCTATTTAAAGGACTCAGGCCTCCAGAGTTTAGTATCTTCGATTAAGGCGAAGCTTTGGTACAGAATAGAGCTAGGTTTTTGGTTAATGGCTGCTTTAAGGCAACTAGTGTTAAGAGAAAGAGCTGGGCTTCTACTATTAGATATGTGAGCCCTAGAAGCCGAAATTGACTGACACTTGTAATACACTTCTAAGGGCAAAATTATAATTTTAATTATAAATAATAAATTGGGTTATTTTCTATCATAAATGTGTATTTAGTGTTTGTGATACATCCCTTGAGTTAATGGTAATGATAACTATTATTTTCAAAAGTTGAAAATTTAAGATAAGAATTTTCATTATTAACTCATAAAATGCTTCCGACCGTAGGATCATCATGAGGATAGTGTTTGATCCAAAAGATTGGTGTACAATCACTTCTTTATAGTAGATGAGTCTTGAGTCTACAGTGTAGAGACACCAGAGCGAGAGTATAGGATACTCGTTAGAGAACGAGGGCACTGAGCGTGACCACCTCGAGTAGTCATTAAGGAAGTCTACCTTCTCATCGATGACTGACTCGAAGCTGCAGTGGTGTGTCTGGTTCTTTGACCTGAGGTGCATCGGCAGTTCACCTTGAGGGTGTTATAGTTTGACTACACCATTAACTCGGATCTCCTAGCCATATCGGAACCCTGAGGTGTATGTTGGCTATAGCATGTTCATTGTAGGAACTGGATTGCATCAAGATGGAATCTATCTACCTCGGTGGATGAGGAGCAGCCCTATGATGATCATGAGAATCAAGTCCAGAAGCCCATGGCCATGGTAGAGTGAAATAATAGAAAGAGTTTCTATTTAGATTTTCACATCGGACTTGAATCGAATGATTACATCATATGACAGAAACTAGGGTTTGACGAGTTCACCTTAACCCTAATCTGATCGGGGCTCAAGATAGAAGAACTTAATCACACAGGTAGCTGCACCAAGAGGTTCATTTTCAGCTCTGATGGGTTGCCACCATATACTGCTAGGTGTCACTGGTGGATTTTGGGAGCAATTAGAATGATTTAGATGATCGATCATTCTAGCTGTTCGAATCAGAAGAGTTCTGATCCATCGAAAGGAGTTTCGATGATGTCGATGATAGAGATCATGACATATCCCATTACCATACAGAACTGAACCTAACTGGGTCACACAAACAAGGGTTTGAATCTGGTGATCATCAATTGAACTGATCCAGTTCAATTGATCTGAATGAGATTCAATTAGGTTCAAGAAAATCGTGCTAGCACTCGATTGAACCTAACGTTCTTCTTTTACTATCATAAATAAGTTGTCCTGACTGAGCCAAAGGAGTTTGTGCTCAATCAAGAGGCCTTCATATGGTCTGACTGGAGGTTGTCCTAGTCAGAAAAGGGTTGTCTTATTTTGAGATAAATTGGAGACATTACCTGCCATTTTTGGTCACCTGCCTAATTTCTTGTCTCTTTGACTTTGGTCAAAACGTTGACCTTTGACACTTTAGACATCTGACCCATGTGTCATGCACCTATTAGGAGAGCTGGATAGGGGCTTGTCCTCTTTCTAAAAATTAGAAAGGAGGGGTTGCACGCCTAGGGAGGCATTCTCCCATGGATAGGGATACCTGGAGTCCCATACAGATGGGACACTAGGTTGCTTCTTGGAATCAACTTAGGTAGGCACCTAAGACTCTGCTTTGACCAGTCTTGGCACCACCTAAGGATGATTTAAGAGAGATCTCATCTGATTAAATTAGGTGATGTCATTCCCACCAATCAGATTTAGATCTGATTTCACAAAGGAGTTGTGATTGGTTGGGAATGAAGAGGCAGTTGGCATGGCGCAGTAGGGTCTATAAATAAGACCCTATCTATGCCCTAGCTTTTAAGTAGTTCTCCATTAGCCCACACCCCAAGGCTACCCCTCTCCCTCCTCCATGCCAAATCTTTTACCTTCTCCTCTCTCCTCTCCATGCCCAAAGAGATTTGGGCTCCAGCTTGGTGCGATCCAGGCAAGAGAAAGGTGACGAAAAAGGAAGAAGGCAACACTACTGCAGAGATGACTGTAGATCTTCAAAAAGAGTTTTGAAGATCCTCCAAATCAGATTTAGATCTGATACTTGGAAAGATGATAAAGAAGGAGAAGATCTCTAGATCCAACCCAAGTGGATATCGGTAGAGGCCAGGTGCTTGCGTGGCTAGATCCAGAACCTTCCAGCTGCAATCAGTAGGATCTTCAAAGGATAATCTGATTATCCAACATCAAGGTACAAATCAAATTAGAATTAATTTACTTTATTTCTATTTATTAGATTTATAAAATAAAATCTAAAATATCTCAAATTTGATCTAGATTTAAGAAAAAAAATTTTGAATTATCTCTCCTGATCCAATCAGATCTGAACGAACCTGGACCCGAGAAATCAGGATTTCTCCTTCAACTGGTATCAGAGCCAAGGTTCTAATAAATTGTTTAGATCTAATTTTAAATTTTAATTTTAATCTAATAATTAAGGTGATTTCTAGATGTCACATGAGATGTGATTCAGATCTAAAATTAAAAAAATTAAAATTAAATAATTTGGATCTAAGATTAGAAAATATGCATGACTAGTTCTAAAATAGAATAGTTCTATAGAATAGTCTTGCATGTTTCATAATTTAATTTGATTAAATCATAATTTTAGATCTATTTATTTACTATTTTTTGATATTATAAATATTATAATAAGATCTAAAAAATAGTAAATAAAATTATTTAATTTTAAATATCATATGAGATATGATTGATGCATGTCTAGACTAGTTGTAGAATAGTTCTACATAATTATCTAGATTAGAATTTATTTTGATTAGATCAATTTAAATCTAATTTTTTAGATTATTATGAGATAATTTAGATCTAAAAATATGCATGATATGATACATGAGATGTATGCAAAATATGCCATGATTAGATCTAATTTTTATATATGAGATATATGATATAGATCTAAAACTAGTTTTGTAGTATTGCATGTTCCTGATTAAGGCATTCCTCTTGGCCGTCCGGTCATAAGAATGAAGAAGGGTTTAAAGGCCCTCTCCTTCCCATTCGATGGGGTGTTCTTATGATGTGTAGGGGTGCTGCGTGTTCGTCCTTAATCAGAAATCCAAAACTTACTTTCTGCAAAACCCTAGATCCTGAAACCCTAGGATTTATTGTGCATATTTTATTTATGAACCCTACTTAATTAAGAATTAAGATTATGAAATATTAATTAGGTCTAAAATTGAGAATTTTAGATCTAAGACATATTCATAATACTGGGTTCGGGCTTGGGTAGCTCAATTAGGTCTAAGCGGTTGATCAAACCGAATCAAGAGTTGGTTAGATGGGATCAACAATGCTTAAATTGACCAGCCTAATAGGATTAAGTCTGGGTCAAGATCGAGTCACATGAGTGATCGATCAAGCAAGACCTAATTAGGCTCAGAGGTTAGAGTCTGGATTGTAGGCTAACCCAATTGGTTCTGGCTCAACAATTTGGTGTCTAAGGTAAGTTTGGCACATACGACCGACTGATTTTTAATTGGAAGCTACTCGACCTGAATGCATTCTTGTATCGAGTTAATGGCATATTCCTTCCACCGGTCTCACTTACCTGGCCATATCTGTTGACTCAGTTCTGATCTGAGGTGGTCAATAATCCGAGCTAACCCATGCCACTAGGTTAGTCATAATTGTTATGACTATGACAAGTCTAGTTTAATGAGACCTGAATCAATTCTCCCTAAGAAAAGATTAAGTCTGAGGTCTTCCACCATTGTAGATGTGCGGGCCCTTCCCGGGGTTGATTGTTCTCGACTGGATATAGTGGCTCAGTTGCACCAAGAAGATGCAACCATGTCTATTAGGCATTGGATGCTATGGGCTGGAGGATGAGTTGGGCTCAATATTCTGGATACGGTGAGAGACTCAATTAGGAATCCAGTCTATGCAAATGGTGGGTCTGACTTAACTAAGGAGTGGATCAATATTTCAGATATGGTGAGATTCATGAATTAGAGACCAAGTTTGGGTGCACCATGATTAGAGAATCATTGAACAAGAGTTGTTCACTCATTGGCTAACCCATCACCAATAACTGTTAGGTGAGGTGATGAGTCAGTTGGTGAGACCGCACCACCCACTAGAAATCATTAATCATGGAGATTTTTCGCATCTCTACAGAGGGAGTGTAGGGATCCAAGAAAATAGTGGGAAGCTAATTTATTTAAAAATAAAATTTCTAAATAAATTGGTCAAGTCTTAATTACAATATCTAACTAGAATCTTTGACTCTCTACTAGAAAAATATCTGCGTCCAACCCATTAGCACGTATCCTGGACACACATAGACTGACCGGACCCAATTATACAAGGATTGGCTCTAGAACTATCAAAATTATTTTGGGTTTTGAGAAGTTAACCTCATGTATTGGACCAGGACCCTCCCACCTTACCAGCTCGTCCATCCGCTGAACAGAGAGCGTCTCTGAAAAATGGATACGGACGAAGATAATAAGGCCAGATATTACATGTTGGGCTCGATGTCTGATGAGCTCCAGCGCCAACATGAAGATATCAGGACTGCTCGCCAAATGTTGGCTCACCTACAAGAGATGTTTGGTGAACAGAGTCGCGCAGCCAAAGTATCAAGTCACTAAATGACTTTTTAAGGCTAAGATGCGTGATGGGCAGTCAGTCCAAGATCACTGTCTGATCTGATGATGATCAAGGACTTGGAAGAGCTTGAGAAGCTCGGTGTGAAGTTAGACTTGGATCTGCAGAATGATATTAATTCTGCAATCCTTGACTGATGCATATGGGCAATTCATCATGAATTACCACATGCATAAACTTCAAAATTCTCTTGGCCGAATTAATGAATATGCTGGTTACCGCTGAGCTTTCTATGAAAGGTTCTAAAGGCTCAGTTCTTGCTATGGAACGGACTTCTTCCAAAAGAAAGTCTTATGGAAAAGAAAAAGAAGTCTGTGAAAAAGCAGAAGGTGGAAGGAAGAAAAGAAGAAGAAGGCAGAGCTCGAAGAAGAAGGCCGCTGTCAAAGAAAAAGTATTTCCATTGCAATACAGCGACGGCCACTGGAAAGCGGAACTGCCCTACTTACCTGGCCACCCTGAAGAACAAGAAGGAAGGTCCTTCTGGAGGTATGCTCGTTATTGAGTCTAACCTTACGGTTTCTTCTGCATCCAGTTGGGTGCTTGACTCTGGTTCTAGTGCTCATCTGTGCACTTCCTATGCAGGGTCTTGAGGATAGCAGGAGGCTGAGGGATGGAGACATGATCCTACGCATCGGAAAATGGAGCAAGAGTTGCTGCAGTAGCCGTGGGAAACATACCCTCTTCGATTACCATCTGGTTTAGACTTAGTTTTGAAAGACTGTTATTATGTGCCTGCAGCTAGCAGGAATTTGATTTCTGTTTCATGCTTAGCACTAGAAGGCTATGTGATTACCTTCTCTTAAGGACCATTGTAACATTCTTTATGAAAGAAATAAAATTGCAAATGGATTTTCCTTATTAATGGTCTTTATCAGCTACATATTGATGTATCTATTTTTAACTATCGAGCAAAATGTGAATGCCAAACGACCTAGGGATAGTCCAAATGATAGGTATCTATGGCACCTGAGATTAGGTCATATAGCAGAAGATAGGATCAACAAATTGGAGAAAAATGGGCTATTGAGTCCATTGACTTTTGAGTCATATCCAACTTGTGAATCTTGTCTTCAAGGCAAAATGACTAAACTCCCTTTTGTTAGGACATGGGGAAGAGGGCCACAGATCTCCTTGCCCTAGTACATACTGATGTGTGCGGCCCATTTGATGTGCCAGCTAGAGGCAATTTTGTCTACTTCATTACCTTTACCGATGATCTGTCTAGGTATGGGTATGTGTATCTTATGAGACACAAGTCTGAAGCTTTTGAAAAGTTCAAGAAAATTCAGACATGAAGTAGAAAAAGCAAACTGAAAAACCCATTAAGGTTCTTCGATCAGATCGAGGAGGTGAATACCTTAGTTGGAAATTCCTAGACTATCTTAAGGAATAATGGCATAGTCTCTCAATGGACTCCACCAGGAACACCTCAACTCAACGGAAATTTCAGAATGGAGAAATCGGATCCTATTAGATATGGTTCGATCCATGATGAGCTTCACAGACCTCCTGATTTTCTTTGGGGACACTCATTTGTTAACTTCAATTATACTTACTGAATAGGGTTTCCTTCTAAAACCTGTTCCTACCACACCGTATGAGATATGGCATGGTAAGAAACCAAGTCTGAGTCATCTCAAGAATTTGGGGTTGTCCGGACTCATGTCAAAAGACAACAAGCGGACAAGTTAGAGTTTAGGTCCTTTAGAGCTTCGATTTCATAGGATATCCTAAAGAGTCATTAGGATATTATTTCTACATTCCTAAGAAGATCACAATGTGATTGTGAGTTCGACATGCCATCTTTCTTGAAAAATAGTTTATTCAAGATAGCGGCATTGGAAAGCAGATCAAGCTCTGATGAGAAAGTCTCTAAGTAGCAATGAGCTAAGGACCAAATGGAACCAAATCAGAGTTGAGCCAATAAGAATCACTACCTCCTCCACCTCATAGATCAAAAAGAGTTTTCCCGTCCCCCTGAAAGGTACTTAGGTATTATTTTAGAAGGAAAGTAGAGGAAATATTCCTCATAGGTAATGGGGTTCATGGTGATGATCCCAAAACCTATAACGAGGACGATATCGGATATCGACTCTGAGAAATGGTTAGAGGCAATGAAGTCAGAAATTGACTCGATGCACTCAAACCAAGTCTGGAACCTTGGTAGATCCACCAGAAGGTATAGTACCTATTTGGTGTAAATGGATCTTACAAGAGAAAAGATTGGTGCAGATGAAAATGTGGAGACATTTAAAGGCTAGATTAGTGGCAAAAGGATTATAGTCAAGTGTGAAGGCAATTGACTATCAAGGATACTTTTTTGTCAGTAGCTATGCTAAAATCCTATCTGCACATTGCTTGTTGTTGCAGCCATATTTTCGATTATGAAATATGGACAAATGGATGTAAAAACGACATTCTTAAATGGATATCATGAGGAAGATATCTATATGGAATAGCCGCTAGATTTCATATCCAGTGATACCAATCATAAGATATGCAAGCTGCAAAGTTCCAAATATGGACTTAAGCACCATCTCGGAGCTGGAAACACTCATTTCAATGATGTGATCAAATTGTTTGGTTTCATCAAAGAATGAAGGAGGAACCTGTGTATCTTCAAAAGGGTCAGTGGGAGCACTATTGTCTTCCTCGTATTGTACGTGGATGACATCCTCCTTATTGGGAAATGATATTTCCATGTTGACCATAGTTAAAATATGGTTATCTAAAGAATTCTCCATGAAAGACCTAGGAGAAGCATTCCTTTATTCTAGGAAATTAAGGATCTATAGAGATAGACCGAATAGGATGCTAGGACTTTCACATAGAAGAAGTGCTAAAGAGGTTTAGCATGAAAACTCTAAGAGGGGTTTGGTACCCTTCAGACATGGCATTCATCTTTCCAAGAAGATGTGCCCTAGCACATTTGAGGAAATAGAATGCATGAGCAAGATCCCTTATGCTACAGGAATAGAAAGCCTCATGTATGCCATGTTATATACACGACCTAATATAGCCCATGCTGAGAGTGTCACGAGCAGATATCAGTCGAATCCAAGTGAAGAACACTGGACTTCTATGAAATGTATCCTTAAGTACTTGAGAAGAACTAAGGATATGTTGTTGGTCTTTGGTAATGGAGAACTCGAAGTCCAGGGATATACAGACTCGAACTTTATGTCCGATATAGATGATCGAAAGTCGACATCTAAAAGTCTTTTTGTGTGTAATGGTGGAGCTGCTAGTTGAAAATATTTCAAGCAGACAGTGATAGCAGATTTCACCATGGAAGCGGAATATATTGCTACGTAAGAAGATACAAAGGAGGCATTCTAGTACAAAAAGTTTACCATAGAGATCGGAGTAATGCCATCAGATGTCATTCCTCTATACTACGATAATAATGGCACCATAGCCCTTGCTAAGGAGTTGAGGTCTCATCAGAAATCAAAGCACATTGAGCGATGATACCACCTCAACCACGATTACCTCGTGAAGGATTACGTCGAGGTCAAGAGAGTCGACTCTGCAGACAATGCGACAAACCCACTTACAAAGCCATTGGACCAGCAGAAGATCGAAGCCCACCTTGAGAAGATGGGACATAGATTTGTTGCCAATTGGCTTTAGGTCAAGTGGGAGTTTGTTAGATATATGTGCCCTAGAAGCCAGAATTGGCTGACACTTGTAATACACTTCTAGGGGCAAAATTATAATTTTGACTATAAATAATAAAATAGATTATTTTCTATCACATATGTGTATTTAGTGTCTGTGATACATCCCTTGAGTTAATGGTAATGATAATTCTTATTTTCAAGAGTTGAAAATTTAAGACATGAATAATTTTCATTATTAACTCATAAAATGCTTCTGACCGTAGGATCATCATGAGGATGGTGATTGATCCGGAAGGTTAGTGTACGATCTCTTCTTTAGAGTAGATGAGTCTTGAGTCTATGATGTAGAGACATCAGAGCGAGAGTACAAGTACTCATTAGAGAACGAGGGCACTGAGCGTGACCACCTCGAGTAGTCATTAAGAAAGTCTACCTTCTCATCGATGACTGGACTCGAAGCTGCAGTGGTGTGTCTGGTTCTTTGACCTGAGGTGCATCGATAGTTCACCTTGAGGGTGTTATAGTTTGACTACACCATTACTCGGTCTCCTAGCCATTCGAAACCCTGAGGTGTATGTTGGCTATAGCATGTTCATTGTAGGAATTGGATTGCATCAAGATGGAAATCTATCTACCTCGGTGGATAGAGGAGCAGCCCTATGATGATCATGAGAATCAAGTCCAGAAGCCCATGGCCATGGCAGAGTGAAATAATAGAAAGAGTTTCTATTTAAGATTTTCACATTGGACTTGAATCGAATTATTAATCATATGATAAGAAATTAGGGTTTGATGAGTTCACCTTAACCCTAATCTGATCGGGGCTTAGGATAGAAGAACTTAATCACACAGGTAGCTGCACCAAGAGGTTTTCATTTTTAGTTCTGATGGATTATCACAATATACTGCTAGGTGTCACTGATGGATTTTGGGATAATTAGAATGATTTGGATGATCGATCATTCTAGTTGTCTGAATCAAAAAAGTTTTGATCCATCGAAAGATATTTCGATGATGTCGATGATAGAGATCGTGATATATCCCATTACCATACAGAACTAAACCTAACTGGATCACACAAATAAGGATTTGGATCTGGATATCATCAATTGGACTAATCCAGTTCAATTGATTTGAATTAGATTCAATTAGGTTCAAGAAAATCGTGCTAGCACATGATTGTGTTAAATTTATGTCCTAGAAGTCAGAATTGGCTGACATTTGTAATACACTTCTAGGGGCAAAATTATAATTTTGACTGTAAATAATAAAATGGGTTATTTTCTATCACATATGTATATTTAGTGTCTATGATACATCCCTTGAGTTAATGGTAATGATAATTCTTATTTTCAATAGTTGAAAATTTAAGACAAGAATTTTCATTATTAACTCATTAAATGCTTCTGATCGTAGGATCATCATAAGGATGGTGATTGATCTGGAAGGTTAGTGTACAATCACTTTTTTATAGTAGATGAGTCTTGAGTCTACGGTGTAGAGACACCAGAGCGAGAGTATAGGTACTCATTAGAGAACGAGGGCACTGAGCTAAACCTAACTGGGTCACACAAACAAGGGTCTAGATCTGGATATCATCAATTGAACTAACCCAGTTTAATTGATTTGAATTAGATTCAATTAAGTCTAAGGAAATCATGCTAGCACAAGATTGAACCTAACATTCTCCTTTTTCTACAATTAAAAGTTATCTTGACTGAGCCAAATGAGTTTGTGCTCACTCTAATATCTTTACCTGATCTTACAGGAGCTTGTCCAGGTTAGAAAAGGGTTGTCTTAATTTATAAGATAAATTTAACACAACACCTACCATTTTCCTTCGTCTGCTAATTCTTGTCCTTTGACTTTGGTCAAACATTGACCTTTGACCCTTGGACATCTGTCCATGTGTCATGAACTTATTGGAGAGCAGATAGGGGCTTGTCCCCTCCCTAAAAATTGGAAAAAAGGGGGCGCATGCCTAGGATGGCATGAGCAGATAGGGATGCCTGGAGTCCCATACGGATGGGACTCCAAGTTGCTTCTTGGATTCAAACTTGGTGACCCTCACCTATAGACTTTGACTAATCTTAGGCACCACCTTAGGATGAATCTATGGATCTCTCATCTAATCGGATTAGGTGATGTCATTCCATCAATTAGATTTAGATCTGATTAAACAAAGCAATATGATTGGCCGAGGTGATGTGGCACTGCATGGCGCAGCAGGGTCTATATAAAGACCTATCTGTGCCCACTTTTTAGAGACTCCTCTCCTAGCCATGCCCCAAGGCTATCTCTCTCCCTTCTCCATGCCACCTTCAAGCCATCTCTCACTTCTCCATGCCCATGTATAGTTGGGCTTCAGGTTAGTGTGATTCAGGCAAGAAAAGGCTGACGAGAAAGAAAGAAGGTAGCACTGATGTAGAGATGACTGCTGATCTTCGAAAGGAGTTTCAAAGATCCTTCATATTAGATCTAGATCTAATTTTTGAAAAAAAGAAAGAGAAGGAGATGATCTCCACATCCAGTCTGAGTGGATACCGATAGAGGCCAGGCACTTGCATGGCCAGATTCAGAACCTCAGGGCTTCAGTAGGATTATCAATGGGTAATCAGATTACCCAGAATCAAGATAAAATTAATTTAAATTTAATTTAATTTAATTCTTTATTTATCAAATTATAAAATTAGATTTGAAAAATGTCAGATCTGATTAGGATCTAAGAAAAAATTTTTGAAATATGCCTCTCGATCCAATCAGATCTGAACGAACCTGACCCCAAAAAATCAGGATTTTTTCTTCAACTGATATTAGAGCAAGGTTCTTATAAAATTTATTTAGATCTAATTTAATCTAATAAATTAATACTTTTAAATATTATGTGAGATGTAATTAGATCTAAAAGAAAAAAATAAAAAAATTAAAATTAATTAATCCAGATCTAATATGTATGAGATACATAACTAGACTAGGAATAGAATTATTCTATGTGTAGTCTAGTATCATAATTTTTATTTGATTAAATATAATTTTTAGATATATTTATTTACTATTTTATAATCTTATAAATATTATAATCAGATCTAAAAATAAAAAATAAATTAAATTTAATTTATTCATATGAGATATGATAGTTGCATGTTTAGACTAGTTGTAGAATAGTTCTACAAATAGGTCTAGATTAAATTTTATTTGATGAGATAAAATTATAATTTAATTTTTTAGATGATTATGAGATAATTTAGATCTGAAAAATATGCATGCATGATACATGAGATGTATGCAAAATATGCCATTTAATTAGATTAATTTTTTATATGAGATATATGATTAGATCTAATTAGTTTTGTAGATTAGTTGTATTTCTGATTAAGGCGTTTCCCTTGGCCGTCCGGTCATAAGAATAAAGTAGGGTTTAAAGACCCTCTCCTTCCATTCGATGGGGTGTTCTTATGATGTGTAGGGGTGCTGCGCATTCGTCCTTAATCAGAAATCCAAAACTTACTTTCTGCAAAATCCTAGATCCTGAAACCCTAGGATCTTATTTGCATATTTTATTTATGAATCCTAAACTTAATTAAGAATTAAGATTATGAAATATATTAGATCTAAAATTGAGAATTTTTAGATCTAAGACATATTCATAAATATTGGGTTCGGGCTTGGGTAGCTCAATTAGGTCTAAGCGGTTGATCAAACCGAATCAAGAGTTGGTTAGATGGGATCAACAATGCTTAAATTGACCAGCCTAATAGGATTAAGTCTGGGTCAAGATCGAGTCACGTGAGTGATCGATCAAGCTAAGACCTAATTAGGCTCAGAGGTTAGAGTCTGGATTGTAGGCTAACCCAATTGGTTCTGGCTCAACAATTTGGTGTCTAAGGTAAGTTTGGCAGATACGACCGACTGATTTTTAATTGGAAGCTACTCGACTCGAATGCATTCTTGTCGAGTTAATGGCATATCCCTTCCACCGGTCTCACTTACCTGGCCATGTTCTGTTGACTCAGTTCTGATCTGAGGTGGTCAATAATCCGAGCTAACCCATGCCACTAGGTTAGTCATAATTGTTATGACTATGTCAAGTCTAGTTTAATGAGACCTAAATCAAATCTTCCCTAAGAAAAGATTAAGTCTAAGGTCTTCCACCATTGTAGATGTGCGGGCCCTTTTCGGGGTTGATTGTTCTCGACTGGTTACAGTGGCTCAGTTGCATCGAAAAGATGCAACCATGTCTATTAGGCATTGGATGCTATGGGCTGGAGGATGGATTGGGCTCAATATTTTCGGATACGGTGAGAGACTCAATTAGGAATCCAATCTATGCAAATGGTGGGTCTGACTTAACTAAGGAGTGGATCAATATTTCGGACATGGTGAGATTCATGAATTAGAGACCAAGTTTGGGTGCACCATGATTAGAGAATCATTGAACAAGAGTTGTTCACTCATTGGCTAACCCATCACCAATAACTGTTAGGTGAGGTGATGAGTCAGTTGGTGAGACCGCACCACCCACTAGAAATCATTAATCATGGAGATTTTTGCATCTCTACAGAGGGAGTGTAGGGATCCGAGAAAATAGTGGGAGCTAATTTATTTAAAAATAAAATTTCTAAATAAATTGGTCAAGTCTTAATTATAGTATCTAACTAGAATCTTTGACTCTCTACAGAAAAATGTCTGCGTCCAACCCATTAGCACGTATCCTGGACACACATAGACTGACCGGACCCAATTATAAAGATTGGCTCAGGAACTACAAAATTATTTTGGGATTTCGAGAAGTTAACCCATGTATTGGACCAGGACCCTCCCACCTTACCAGCCCGTCCATCCACTGAACAGAGAGCGTCTCTGAAAAAATGGATGACAGATGAAGATAATAAGGCCAGATATTACATGTTGGGCTCGATGTCTGATGAGCTCCAGCGCCAACATGAAGATATCGGGACTGCTCGCCAAATGTTGGCTCACCTACAGGAGATGTTTGGTGAACAGAGTCGCGCAGCCAAAGTATCAAGTCACTAAATGACTTTTTAAGGCTAAGATGCGTGATGGGCAGTCAGTCCAAGATCACTGTCTGATGATGATCAAGGACTTGGAAGAGCTTGAGAAGCTCGGTGTGAAGTTGGACTTGGATCTGCAGAATGATATTAATTCTGCAATCCTTGACTGATGCATATGGGCAAGTTCATCATGAATTACCACATGCATAAACTTCAAAATTCCTTGGCCGAACTTAATGAAATATGCTGGTTACCGCTGAGCTTTCTATGAAAGGTTCTAAAGGCTCAGTTACTTGCTATGGAATGGACTTCTTCCAAAGAGAAAGTCTTTTTTGGAAAAGAAAGAAGAAGTCTGTGAAAAAGCAAGAAGGTGGAAGGAGGAAAGAAGAAAAAGGCAGAGCTGAAGAAGAAGGCCGCTGACAAAGGAAAGTATTTTCCATTGCAATAATAGCGACGGCCACTGGAAGCGGAACTGCCCTACTTACCTGGCCACCCTGAAGAACAAGAAGGAAGGTCCTTCTGGAGGTATGCTCGTTATTGAGTCTAACCTTACGATTTCTTCTGCATCCAGTTGGGTGCTTGACTCTGGTTCTAGTGCTCATCTTGTGCACTTTCATGCAGGGATCTTGAGGATAGCAGGAGGCTGAGGGATGGAGACATGATCCTACGCATCGATAATGGAGCAAGAGTTGCTGCAGTAGCCATGGGAACATACCCTCTTCGATTACCATCTGGTTTAGACTTAGTTTTGAAAGACTGTTATTATGTGCCTGCAGCTAGCAGGAATTTGATTTCTATTTCATGCTTAGCATTAGAAGGCTATGTGATTAGTTTTCTTAAGGACCATTGTAACATTCTTTATGAAAGAAATAAAATTGCAAATGGTTTTTCTTATTAATGGTCTTTATCAGCTACATATTGATGTATCTATGTTCTAACTATCGAGCAAAATGTGAATGCCATAAAATCAAAATGACCTAGGGATAGTCCAAATGATAGGATATCTATGGCACCTGAGATTAGGTCATATAGCAGAAGATAGGATCAACAAATTGGAGAAAAATGGGCTATTGAGTCCATTGACTTCTGAGTCATATCCAACTTGTGAATCCTGTCTTCAAGGCAAAATGACTAAACTCCCTTTTGTTAGGACATGGGGAAGAGGGCCACAGATCTCCTTGCCCTAGTACATACTGATGTGTGCGGCCCATTTGATGTGCCGGCTAGAGGCAATTTTGTCTACTTCATTATCTTTACCGATGATCTATCTAGGTATGGGTATGTGTATCTTATGAGACACAAGTCTGAAGCTTTTGAAAAGTTCAAAGAATTCAGACATGAAGTAGAAAAAGCAAACTGGAAAACCCATTAAGGTTCTTCGATCAGATCGAGGAGGTGAATACCTTAGTCGGGAAAATTCCTAGACTATCTCAAGGAAAAATGGCATAGTCTCTCAATGGACTCCACCAGGAACACCTCAACTCAAATGGGGATTTCAGAATGGAGAAATCGGACTCTATTGGATATGGTTCGATCCATGATGAGCTTCACAGACCTTCCCTGATTTTCTTTGGGGACACTCATTGTTAACTTCAATTATACTTACTGAATAGGGTTTCCCTCTAAAACCGTTCCTACCACACCGTATGAGATATGGCATGGTAAGAAACCAAGTCTGAGTCATCTCAGAATTTGGGGTTGTCCGGCTCATGTCAAAAGACAACAAGCGGACAAGTTAGAGTTTAGGTCCTTTAGAGCTCGATTCATAGGATATCCTAAAGAGTCATTAGGATACTATTTCTACATTCCAGAAGACCACAATGTGATTGTGAGTCGACATGCCATCTTTCTTGAAAAATAGTTTATTCAAGATAGCGGCATTGGAAAGCAGATTAAGCTTGATGAGAAAGTCTCACAAGTAGCAACGAGCTAAGGACCAATTGGAACCAAATCAGGTTGAGCCAATAAGAACACTACCTCCTCCACCTCGTAGATCGGAAAGAGTTTTCCCATCCCCCTGAAAGATACTTAGGTATTATTTCAGAGGAATGTAGAGAAAATGTTCCTCGTAGGTAATGGTGCTCATGGTGATGATCCCAAAACCTACAATGAGGCGATATCAGATATCGACTCCGAGAAATGGCTAGAGGCAATGCAGTCAGAAATTGACTCGATGCACTCAAACCAAGTCTGGACCTTGGTAGATCCACCAGAAGGTATAGTACCTATTGGGTGTAAATGGATCTTCAAGAGAAAGATTGGTGCAGATGGGAATGTGGAGACATTCAAGGCTAGACTAGTGGCAAAAGGTTATAGTCAATGCGAAGGCATTGACTATCAGGATACCTTTTCCCAGTAGCTATGCTAAAATCCATCCGCACATTGCTTGCCTGTTGCAGCCTATTTCGATTATGAAATATGGCAAATGGATGTGAAAAACGGCATTCTTAAATGGATATCTTGAGGAAGATATCTATATGGAACAGCCGCTAGGTTTCACATCCAGTGATACTGATCACAAGGTTTGCAAGCTGCAAAGGTCCATATATGGACTTAAGCAAGCATCTCGGAGCTGGAACACTCATTTTCAATGATGTGATCAAAAATGTTTGGTTTCATCAAAAATGAAGAGGAACCATGTGTTTTCAAAAAGGTCAGTGGGAGCGCTGTTGTCTTCCTCGTATTGTACGTGGATGACATCCTCCTTATTGGGAATGATATTCCCATGTTGACCACAGTCAAAATATGGTTGTCCAAGGAATTCTCCATGAAAGACCTAGGTGAAGCATCCTTTATTCTAGGAATTAAGGTCTATAGGGATAGACCGAATAGGATGCTAGGACTTTCACAGAAGATGTACATAGAGGAAGTACTAAAGAGGTTTAGTATGGAAAACTCTAAGAGGGGATTAATACCCTTCAGACATGGTATTCATCTTTCCAAGAAGATGTGCCCCAGCACACCTGAGGAAATAGAATGCATGAGCAAGATCCCTTATGCTTCTGCAATAGGGAGCCTCATGTATGCCATGCTATGTACACGACCTGATATAGCCCATGCTGTGAGTGTCACAAGCAGATATCAGTCAAATCCAGGTGAAGAACACTGGACTTCTGTGAAATGTATCCTTAAGTACTTGAGAAGAACTAAGGATATGATGTTGGTCTTTGGTAATGGAGAACTCCAAGTCCAGGGATACACAGACTCGGATTTTATGTCCGATATAGATGATCGAAAGTCGACATCTGGGAGTCTGTTTGTGTGCAATGGTGGAGCTGTCAGCTGGAAGAGTTTCAAGCAAACAGTGATAGCAGATTCCACCATGGAAGCAGAATATATCGCTGCATCAGAAGCTGCGAAGGAAGCATTCTGGTACAAGAAGTTTGCCATGGAAGATTGGAGTAATGCCATCAGATGCCATTCCTCTGTACTGCGACAACAATGGCGCCATAGCCCTTGCTAAGGAGCCGAGGTCTCACCAGAAATCCAAGCACATTGAGCGGCGATACCACCTCATCCGCGATTACCTCGAGAAGGGTTACGTCGAGGTCAAGAGAGTCAACTCCACAGATAATGTGGCAGACCCACTTACAAAGCCGTTGGGCCAGCAGAAGATCGAAGCCCACCTTGAGAAGATGGGACTTAGACTTGTAGCCAATTGGCTTTAGGACAAGTGGGAGATTGTTAGATATATGTGCCCTAGAAGCCAGAATTGGCTGACACTTGTAATACACTTCTAGGGGCAAAATTATAATTTTGACTATAAATCAATAAAATGGGTTATTTTCTATCACATATGTGTATTTAGTGTCTGTGATACATCCTTTGAGTTAATGGTAATGATAATTCATATTTTCAAGAGTTGAAAATTTAAGACATGAATAATCATTATTAACTCATAAAATGCTCCCGACCATAGGATCATCACGAGGATGGTGATTGATCCGGAAGGTTGGTGTACAATCGCTTCTCTTTAGTAGATGAGTCTTGAGTCTACGGTGTGGAGACACCGGAGCGAGAGTACAGGTACTCGTTAGAGAACGAGGGCACTGAGCGTGACCACCTCGAGTAGTCATTAGGAAGTCTACCTTCTCGTCAATGACTGACTCGATGCTGCAGTAGTGTGTCTGGTTCTTTGACCTGAGGATGCATCGGCAGTTCACCTTGAGGGTGTTATAGTTTGACTACACCATTACTCGGATCTCCTAGCCATATGGAACCCTGAGGTGTATGTTGGCTATAGCATGTTCATTGTAGGAACTGGATTGCATCAAGATGGAATCTATCTACCTCGGTGGTAGAGGAGCAGCCCTATGATGATCATGAGAATCAAGTCCAGAAGCCCATGGCCATGGCAGAGTGAAATAATAGAAAGAGTTTCTATTTAGATTTTCACATTGGACTTGAATCGAATGATTACATCATATGACAGAAACTAGGGTTTGACGAGTTCACCTTAACCCTAATCTGATCGGGGCTCAAGATAGAAGAACTTAATCACACAGGTAGCTGCACCAAGAGGTTCGCATTCAGCTCTGATGGGTTGCCACCATATACTGCTAGGTGTCACTGGTGGATTTTGGGAGCAATTAGAATGATTTAGATGATCGATCATTCTAGCTGTTCGAATCAGAAGAGTTCTGATCCATCGAAAGGAGTTTCGATGATGTCGATGATAGAGATCATGACATATCCCATTACCATACAGAACTGAACCTAACTGGGATCACACAAACAAGGGTTTGAATCTGGTGATCATCAATTGAACTGATCTAGTTCAATTGATCTGAATGAGATTCAATTAGGTTCAAGAAAATCGTGCTAGCACTCGATTGAACCTAACGTTCTTCTTTTACTATCATAAATAAGTTGTCTCGACTGAGCCAAAGGAGTTTGTGCTCAATCAGAGGCCTTCATATGGTCTGACTGGAGGCTTGTCCAAGGTCAGAAAAGGTTGTCTTAATTTATGAGATAACCTGCCATTTTTGGACAACACCTGCCATTTTCTTTGTCACCTGCTAATTCTTATCCTTTGACTTTGGTCAAACAGTTGACCTTTGACCCTTTGACATCTGACCCATGTGTCATGCACCTTATTGGAGAGCTGGATGGGGGCTTGTCCCCTCTCAGAAATTGGCAAGGAGGAGGGCGCATGCCTAGGATGGCGTGCGCCCATGGATAGGGATGCCTGGAGTCCCATACGGATGGGACTCTAGGTTGCTTCTTGGATTCAAACTTGGTGACCCTCACCTATAGACTTTGACCAGTCTTAGGCACCACCTTAGGATGAATCTATAGGTCTCTCATCTAATTGGATCAGATGATGTCATCCCACCAATCAAATTTAGATCTGATTAAACGAAGCAACGTGATTGGTCGAGGTGATGTGGCACTGCATGGCGCAGCAGGGTCTATATAAAGACCTATCTGCGCCCGCTTTTTAGAGACTCCTCTCCTAGCCACACCCCAAGGCTGTTCCTCTCCCTTTTCCATGCCACCTTTAGGACATCTCTCTCCTCTCCATGCCCAAGGATAGTTGGGCTTCAGATTAGTGCGATTCAGGCAAGAAAAGGCTGATGAGAAAGGAAGAAGGCAGCACTACTGCAGAGATGACTCCTGATCTTTGAAAGAAGTTTCAAAGATCCTCCAAATCAGATCTAGATCTAATTTTTGGAGAAAAGAAAGAGAAGGAGAAGATCTTCAAATCTAGCCTGAGTGGATTTGAGTAGAGGCCAGGCACTTGCATGGCTAGATCCAGAACCTCAGGGCTTCAGCAGGATCATCAATGGGTAATCAGATTACCCAAAATCAAGGTAAAATTAATTTAGATTTAATTTAATTTAATTTTTTTATTTATCAAATCATAAAATTAGATCTGAAAAATGTTAGATCTAATTAGGATCTAAGAGAAAATTTTTGAAATATTTTTCTCGATCCAATCAGATCTGAACGAACCTAACCTCGAGAAATCAAGATTTTTCTTTCAGATTTATCCTAATATTCTTCTTCTATTATCATTAAAAGTTATCTCGACTAAGCCAAACGTATTTATGCTCACTCAAGTACCTT
The DNA here is from genome assembly GCA_006176705.1 of Cocos nucifera. NCBI lineage: Eukaryota > Viridiplantae > Streptophyta > Magnoliopsida > Arecales > Arecaceae > Cocos > Cocos nucifera. Next base: position 184,938 of record QRFJ01000389.1, on the reverse strand, counting down.
TACTTGGTCTGATTGGAGCTTGTCTAGATCAGAAAAGGGTTGACTTAATTTATGAGATAAATTGGAGACAACACCTGTCAATTTTCATCATCTGCTAATTCTTATCTTTTGACTTTGGTCAAATGTTGACTTTTGACACTTAGACATCTACCCATATTTCATGCATCCATAAGAGAGTAGATAGAGGCTTATCCCCTTACTAGAAATTGGAAAGAAGGGGGTGTATGCCTAGGGAGGTATGCGCCCGTGGATAGGGACATCTGGAGTCCCATACAGATGGGACTCCTTGTTGCTTCTTGAAATCAACTTAAGTAGGCACCTAAGACTCAGCTTTGACTAGTCTTGGCACCACCTAAGGATGATTTGAGGGGGCTCTCATCTAATTGGATCAGGTAATGTCATCCCACCAATCAGATTTAGATCTAATTATATAAAGCGATGTGATTGATCGGGATGATGTGGCACTGCATGGCGCAGTAGGGTCTATATAAACCCTATCTATGCCTGGCTTTTAAGTAGTTCTCCCTTAGATCATGCCCCAAGGCTGCCCCTCTCCCTCCTCCATGCTATCTTCTAGTCCTCTCTCTCCTCTCCACACCCAAAGAGATTTGGGCTCCAGTTTGGTGCGATCCAGGCAAGAGAAAGGTGACGAAAAGGAAGAAGAAAGCACTGCTGCAGAGATGACTGTAGATCTTCATAAGGAGTTTTGAAGATCCTCCAAATCAGATCTAGATCTGATATTTGGAGAGGTGACAAAGAAGGAGAAGATCTCCAGATCCACCTGATATTTGGGCATTTTATCCAGTTCCCAGACAATACGTACAAGGAATATACCAATTTTAGAAAAATTTATATTAAAAAAAGAAAAATTTAAATGATTTGATCAGAATTTTGATCTCCTGAAACTGAAAAAAGACCCTTCTACACCATCTTTCTGCCAATGCCGATCCAAGATCAGAGATCAGGCTATTTTATTTTATTTTATTTTTTTCTTTTTAATTTATTTTAAATTTTAAATTTTAAATTAATAAAATTTTTTTTTGCATTTTAATTTCTTGCTTTTTATTTTTATTGTAATTTAATTTCTGCACTTTAAATTATTGCTTTGCAAGTAGATGCTAAGATCTAACTAGTAGATCTTAGTACCAAGTTTAAATTCCTGCATCTTTTAATTTTTAATTTTTAATTTTTCCGACTTCACTTTTGATTTCTAAAACTCTCTTTTTTCTTTTCTTTTCAAAAATCAAAGATTTCAAATCTAAAAACACTACCTTCCCTGTGGATTCGACCCGACTCACTACTATCTACGCAATTTTCAATGATTTTAAGAAGTCGGATTAAACTGATAAACACGGTGTCTTAACGACAATCATCGCGTTCCTATCAAGTTTTTGGCGCCGTTGCCGGGGAAGGAATAGATATTATTTTTTTTTTGATTTCTTTGATTTTTTTATAAATAAATTATAAATAATTTTTTTTTTAATATTGCTTACTAATTTTTTTTATTTATTTATTTATTTTATTTTTAAATTAAAATTTAAAAAATATCCATTTAAACCTAATTAAAAGCCTCATGATAAGATTAGAAACCCTAACTGTTTAGAGCATGCATCATATTAGTTTTAGTTTTATTTTTATTTTTATTTTTTTTGGTGATTGCTGGAGGCAAGGTAAGCCTTTCAGAATTCAATTAGTTGCATGCATCTAGTTTAAATTGCATAAGAACCCTTTGATTGAATTTTTTTTTTTTTCGTGCATATTCATATTAAATCAAATTAAGGGCACAACCCAATTAAACAAGATAAGGTGGGGATTTGATCACCCTTCCTTAGCCCACAAACAACCAACCAGCATCCTGCATTGACCTAAGCCTTTAATTTTAAAATCAATTAGACATCAACCCTAGGAACTCGAGCTCAATAGGATAAGGAATCCTAAGAGTTGAACCGGGTTAGGATAAGTCAATTTGACTGGTGTCTAGGAAAGTGGTTCAGGGACGATTGGGCCCGAAGGAAGGTGGTTTCTAATTGGTTCCGTTCGCTTACCTGGCCAAGCATAATTGGTGTCTAAGGCAAGCAACGGGGGGACTCCCACCGACCTTACACTTACCTGGCTAGTTGATTGGCTAATCCTACACTTGGAGGGCTTGAAGGTGACCTTGGCAGTTAGGAGCTGTCTAGATCTAGGATAACCCTTAGTCAGGATTGATTGACCAACTTGATTGCTAACCAACATTAAATCTAATTAAACCTAATTCTTCTCTTTCTTCTTAGTTCTAGGACTCCTTAGGACCTCTTCTTTAGAACTCTTTTTTCTTTCTTCTTCCTTTCTCCTCTAAAAATAAAATAAAATAAAAATTAAATAAAAAAATTAAAAATTAAATTAAATTAAACTAACTAAAAAATTATTAAAAATAATAAAATAAAATAAAATAAATTAAAAATAATAATTAAATTAAAAATAAAAAAAATTAAATAAAATAATAATAAAAAAATAAAAAAATAAAATTTTAACCATATATTAACTAATAATAATTAGAAAATCGCTTTAAATTAAATCATAAAATTAAAATTGAAAATTAAATCTAATAAATAAATTAAAAATTTTAAATAAATTGAAGGAAAAATTCCTTTAATAAAACTTTATAATAAAATTAATGCTAACTATAATCAAAATAATAAAATAAGAAAAATGAAATATAAATCTAAAAATTTTTAGAAATCTGCTTCGGTGAATTAAATTTTAATGAATTTAGACTAATTTTACTTACATTAAAAAATAAACTAAATACAATAGGGACTTAAAACTTGGACTAAATTGCAAAGTAAATTTTCTAAGAAATTTTATCCCATGGAACATTATAGGAAATCAGCTTTTTCTTATTAGAAAATGATTTAGTTGAACTTAATTGAATGATGCATCATATTGCATTCATTCACATTAAACATAATTAAATCTTTCTCAAATAAATCCATAATTTAAAATCTAATCTATCTAAATTCGAATTTGATAAATAAAGTTGACTTCTTGCCCAAAAATTAGATCAAGTTCCTAATCCTAAGTCAACAATCTCCTCCATAATAGGTCACATCATCTTCTAATTATCAGGAGAGTTTATTCAATCTGTGCTAGTCCAACCCATCATGTAAGTGAATATCCTATGACTGCACAGTTTCCATATTTTATCCAAGAACAAGTTCAAGCTACTCAAGGATACTCCAAATTGAGATTAATGACCCATTTTCAAATTCATATAATTCAGATTGGAGTAACCACTTTAATTTTTCTTGGACATCCCAACAGACTCAGGCTCAGAGACCCAAATTTCACTTGAAAACTAGCAAAATTATCAAAATTATGCCTATAATAATGGTCAGCCTAGTCAGTTTAACCAGCCATCATCATATTATAATCAGCCTTCATACCCACCTCCTCAACAGACCAATCTAGCTGATGATAGATTTAACCAACTTCAACAATTAATTCTAACTCAACAGCAATCTATCGCCAGAGACTAGAAGCTCAAATAGGATAATTAGTTGAGTCTAACATGAGGAGAGAACTAGATCAACTACCGAACCTACCAATTTCAAATAAACAACCCACCTAATGACCACCAACCACCTGGATTAAATTATCAATCTAATGTTTCATCTAAGAATCTCCAATTTGAGAATACCAAAGTAATTCCTGAACTTAAAAGCTATAGGATTCTTATGGACCCATACCAAGACCAGGTGAGAGAGGCTAGTACTGATGCTAGCCAAAATAAAAATTTAGAGGAACTGGTTAGTACTGAGACTAACCACATAGAAGAACCCAAGCCAGGAATTAGTACTGATGCTAGTTCCAGTTTAAATGAGATAGAAATAAGGGAAAAGAGAATAGATGATTTACCCGAGACTTATAAACCTAATATGTCCTATTCCCTTCAACCCTAGAAGCTGGTTCTTCTTATAAAAATCTCAAAAGGCATGTAATGAAATATCAATGGAGTTGTTTAAGCAGGATCACATTAATTTACCTCCAGAATTAAAACCGCCTTTAGTCACCATTCCAGCACCCATTGAATCAAACTTAACTCCTAAAACTCCATTCATGAGCATTTTAGAAGAACAAATAGGAGAAATTCTTAATAAACATGGGTCTGAGAATGGAATCATAAAATATATCCCCTAAAAATTAATAGTGAATTATATCAATAATGGGATTAAAAATCAACTTTCTGAGATTGGCAATCCAAAACCATTGGAATTTGTCAATCCAATATTCGACACAGGATAGTGAGCTACATTGTGTCTGGCTGAAGACGGTAAACTTAGCGCTTGTTGGGAGGCAACCCAATATTTAGTTTTTATCTAATTTATTTTTTTAGTTTATTTTTTTTAGGATAATTTGAATAAGTTGGAGGGAGAGCTCAAATTTGTCAAAGGCATGTGCTGGACCAAAAAAATAAATAAATAAATATATATACTGAGTTAGGTGTATTCTTCATTTTTTTATTACATCCTTTATTTTTTCTTCTCCATTGAGGATAATGTCAATTAAGTTGGAGTGTAGAAAAAATATATAAAAAAAATTAAAAAAAATAAAATATCTCTTTAAAAAATATATCTCTAAAATAAAAAAATAAAAAAATAAAAAATAAAAAAATCTTTTAAATAAATCTTAAAAAAAATTAAATAAATCATATTTTAGAAAAGAAAATTTTAAGCAAAATAAACTAGAAAAAGTAATAAAGTTAGAAAGTATTTGCTATTGACTGTAGCGAGTCAAGCAGTAGATTAGTTGGTCAAACTTTTAGCAGCCTACTTAGGTCATTTAATGGCTATTAGCACTTCAAATTGCACATACACACTAACAAGGTAAAGTAAATGTTGATTATAAGGCTAAACGAGGATTCAATTATCATTAAAAATTGATGATTAATATATATCCTAATTAAAGAAACTTGAATTTAAGAAAAAAGCTATCCATCCAAAATAAAAGTGCAAAAGATAGAGTATATAAAGATTTTCCTAAGCTTAGTAACTGGATCTCTACACCTAAGTCAAGTGTGAAGATTCACATCAAACAATGGAGGGAAGGCCAGGATGCTTAACACATAAAAAAAAAAAAAGAGGCAGTGTGAAAGCTACCTTAATTCATGCACTCACCATTGGGGGTGCAAAGAAAATTAACCAAAATAAGTGGTAATAGAAAATATATTTATTCTTTAAATTAACATCCAAATACTAAGTTAGTCTTCACAAACATAAGTGCCGAAAATCTTTTTATGAATTCTAAAAAAAGTTTTTGATTAATCTGACCATAAAATTTACTTCTGAAACTCAATACTTAGTTAGTGATACTGTCTAAACTTTTGATCTTAAATCCTAAAGCTATTTTTATGAAGAAGGATCTCAATGAAATATTTTAATTAATCTAGACTAGTATGACATTGCTAAGGGACTAGCAATGAGTAAGTTGGGAGGTGTGATAATATCATAAATTTATTAATAAAAATATTAATTTATTAATTAATTTATAATTATTTTTAAAAATTAATATTTTTATTACTTTAAATATAGAAAATAAATTCACCAATAAAAAGATCTCATTCTTTTAGTTATAATGGAATAAATTTAAAGTCAATCTGATTTAAAATGAATTTAATATGAATTTTTAAAAAAATAAAAAATTAAAATTAAAAGAAAAAGAAAAAATGGCTCAGTCGACTTAAGTCATTGTGCCATATCAACCAGCGCGCTCAACTGTGCCGAGCCATGACACCAAGCCACTATCAGTCGGCACGCCTAGCTAGCCGACCTAGAAAGCAAAGCCGGGCCCGCCTTCAAAGCCCTGCCCATGCGCGTCAGCCTGCCAGCCTACATTTGATCTATGGATTAGTGTAGACTGCCAGCTCAGTAGATGGCAGTGAATCATAGGCTACCATGTGATGGACCAAGACCTCTAAGAGGTTTACAACATTTTTATCGCAACGCATGGGGCATTTTTGTCATTTCACTCATCAAAATGTGCATGTTGATTGGTTGCGATGTGCGTTGTGGTCGGTCCATGCGGTCCATGAGAATAGTAAGTGTGCGATCGGAACGGATGTGGTTGTTTGCGGTCAGGATCGGACGGCTGTGATGATTTTTCCGAATTTTAATTCAGATACAAACTATCACGCTTCATCTACACCATCGGACGGCAGCGCTCGATCCAGGCGATTGATCCGACGGTCCAGAACGCTGCCGACGGATGATCAAGGACTCCTAGGCATGCGATTTGCGGCCAGATTTCCTCCATCAAGCGCGATCCAACGGCCAGAATTTAATCCGACCCGATCTGAGCTTGATCTGCATCCGATTTTGATGATTTTTTGGACCGTTGGATTCACCATTGAATGGCTGGATTTTATCAGAATTTCATCAGAGGAGCTATTGTGATTCAATGATTTTATCCAAATTTTCTTTAATATTTTTGGATCTATACAAAGGCTATTAGTCCCATATTGCCTTTAGAAAAAATATCCAGCCCTCCTACACTCTATAAAAAGGACCCCAGGCCATCAAAGAAGTTCAAGTATCTCCGATCAAGGTGAAGCTTTGGTACAGGGCGAAGCCAGGCTATGGGTTAAAGGCTGCTTCGAAGCAACGGGTGCCGAGAAGAAGAGCCTAGAGCTTCTACACCATCTTTCTGCCAATGCCGATCCAAGATCAGAGATCAGCTCGCTTTTATTTTATTTTCTTTTTTTTTTTAGCTTTTTAATTTATGTAATTTAAATTTTGAATTTTAATAAAAATTTTATTTTTGCAATTTTAAATTTATGCTTCTTTATTTTTATTATAAATTTCTGCACTTTAAATTATTGCTTTGCAAGTAGATGCTAAGATCTAACTAATAGATCTTAGTACCAAGTTTAAATTTTTGCACTGTTTAAATTCTGCTTTTAATTTTTGACTTCAATTTTTTATTTTCAAAACTCTTCTTCTTTTTTTTTGTAAAATCAAAGATTTCAAATCTAAAACACTACCTTTCCTATGGATTCGACCCGACTCACTGCTAACTACGTACTTATAATTATTTTAAGAAGTCAGATTAAACTGATAATTATTATATTTTAATGACAGTATCATGATCTATCACTTTCCTTGACCATAACAGATCTTATGCAATTCATTGCAAGGACTTTAGGTAAGTTGAATGTTTGAAAATGGTGAGAGATTTCAGAAAGATAAGAAAGAAAGTCCTCTTCCAATCCTAGCTTTAGGAATTATCAAACTTATTTTTAAAAGATGTCTTTTTGAGTGATTATCACTATTGTCCATCATTTATGATAAATATGATCTCTATTGGTCTTTTGGCCAGAGATGATTATGATTTATCAATAAAGAAGATTGTTGTGATATTATTATGAATAAGATTACAATAATACATGGATAATAAAAAAATAATATTTAACATTAACACAGCCTGTTAAGTATAATGTATATATTTAATAAACAACCAAGTTGGATTATATCATGGATGTCTACATTTAGCATTATAGGCTTGGTCATCTTGACAAGAACATGATAAATAGGTTAGCTTGAGTGGAAAAGCTTAACATCAATGATTGTAAATCATTGATAACCTATGAGTCTTGTCTTCTTTGGAAGATGACAAAGTTACTTTTTACTGAAAAAGATGGAGCCGATAAAGTTCTAAGTCTCACACATAGTGATGTATGTGGACCTATAAACTCAAGTGCCAGAGGAAGATATCAATGTTTCATTACAGATGACCTATCTGGGTATGGGTGTGTCTAACCTAAATTATTTGAAATATTCAAATGATTTAATAATAAAATAGAAAAATAAACTAAAAAAGATATTAAACTTTTTGGAACATAGTAAATTTATGATATATCTAGAAGAGAATAGGATTCTCTCTTAGTGAATTTGTTTTTGGAACATAGTATATCAAAAAGGAGAAATTAAACTTTTCTAGACACGGTTCAATCCACGATAAGGTTCACTAGTCTGCCTATTTTAGGGTTGTGCTCTTATGACTACTTGTTTTACTCTAAAAATCTATATCGAGTAAATTTATTATAAAGACTCCATATGAGATATGGATTATGCATAGATCTAGACTCTCTCACCTTCGGATTTGAGATTGACTGGCCTATGTCGTTGGTTTGCACATAAATAAACTTGGATCCTGGTCTAATAGATTTTTAAGGATTATTAATTCTAACATGCTAAAGAACATAAGATATTCATCAGTAGTAGGACAATCCTTTTGGAAAGAAGTTCCTTAGAAAAGGAATTGATGCCTATCAAGTTAAACTTAGAGATGTTTGACTGGTAGAAAAGAACCAACATAATCTAGTAAGCCTACAAAACTGAATTTGGTTAGATCAAATCCGAAGCCCATTAAAGTGGCATCTTTAAGAAGATCCAGTAAAGTACCATGTTTGCTGGACAGATACTATGGTATCTAGATTTAAGATGGCAATCCTGTCGAGCTCGATCAGAACAATAAGGATCTGATCATACATAGGGATGCAATGAAGTGGTATGACTCAAAAAAGTGGCTTAGAGCCATATAATCAAAATTGAAGTCTATAAAAATGAATAATATATAGACACTAGTTGATTCACCTAAAGGATAAAATCCATTGGGTGTGAATGGATTTTCAAAAAGATCAGAGTAGCATAGAAGGAAAGGTAAAGACCTGTAAGGTCCATTTGGCTATTATCTCAGTTTTGGAATATACATTTAGAACGTATGTCTTTGTTATGAACAAAGAGAAACCATGCATCTATAAGTGAACAAAAAGTTCTGTAGTACTATTTCTTATGTTGTCTGTGGATGACATTCTCTTAATCGAGAATAGCATTTTAGCATTGCAAGGAATAAAGGTTTGGCTGTCATCTAATTTCTCCATATTTAAGACCATATATGGTAAACTCACTAAGGATAGTGAGTAGATACTAGTTTGATCCAAGTGAGAATCATGGAAAGATTGTATAGATAATTCTTAAGTATTTAGAAAATACTAAGATCTGATGACTCAAATATAGAGATACTGACTTAAAATTGAAGGAATCAGATTTAGGATTTCATGGCTAGATCTTGAAACTTTCTCAAGATCTAGTAGCGGAAGACTAAAATAAATCAAAATTTTTTCATAAAAACTAGAGAATCCCTAGATCTAAGATTCTAATCTATGATCATAGCATGAGATTAAATCAAAAATTAAAAATATTAGAAAGAAAAATATGTTGATTATATCAACATGCATCTATACTACATCCAATGTAGGTATGTAATAATAGATCAGATCCATATTACTTATGCAAGTTAGATGTTTTAAATTACTGATATGGACTTAAGGATGAAGCTTTGAGCCATACATGCATCCGACCTCTATGAGATATCCACACGACCCCATGAATCTCGATCAGAAGTCTGATTCTCAAAAATCAGCATAGTATGCTAGTACTGTGCTGATCCTTCTTGGACGATCGATCTGGTTATTCCTTCTTCAAGACTTGGATACTTCAAAAAATTAGAAGAAAGGAAAGAGATTTTTGATCTGAAACAACATTCAAAAATATCTAAGAAATAAGAGGAGAAAGAAAGAACAAAAGATCCTAGAAGAAGACCCTCTTCTTTTTCTCTTTTCTCTCACCTAAACACCTAGATTGGTGTCTATGAAATCTCCAAGCCCCAAGGGTCTCTCTCTAATTTTCTCATGCTCAAGAGATCTCTCAATGGTCTAGAAATCATTAAAAAATCAGTCCAAAATTCTCTTTAAATAATTAGATGTGGAAGAATCCTTGTCTAGATCAAATACTTAGATAAGGAATGTCCAAATTGGGCAACAGAAAGGGCGCCCAACTCATGGGCGCCTCCTCCTTTTTCTTTGGTATAGACCACCCACTTTTGTTACACAAAATGTCTCCTTTTTCCATCAAAAATTTTAGATGAAAATAGGAAGTGGGCGGCACCTTATGGGAGGAGTTTTGGTTTGTTAGGATTCTATCACATAGAATTCAAAACCACAACAACCTGCCTTCTATTGACTTGGTCCACAACTTAGTTCCATGTAAGAGGGAATGGGAGCAAGTGGGCATGCATGAAGACCTTGAGAGAAAATATTTTTCATTAAAAAATCCTAAAAAAAAGGCATGGGGGCATGGGGTGGGTGTGAGATATCAAGTGTTACAAGGAATGAAGTCCTAGTCTTACTAGGACTTCTAATTTGACTTGGTCAAATAAGATTTTTGAACCAAATTAAATTAAAATTAATTAAAGATAATTAGAGTAGATCTTAATCAAATTAAGAGCTTAATTAAATTAAATTAAATTAGATTTAATTTTTTAATCAAATTAAAAAATTGGGTTGACCTAAGTCCTAGTTGAACTACGACTAGCTCTTCCTTGCACTTAGCTTATCTAATAAATCAATTCGACTTGATCTAATCAAGTTCAAGCTAAATTTAATTAAATCATATTTAATTAGACTTAATTTTAGCCCTTCAAATTAATTAAATTAAGCTAATTAGCAAATGAATTGCTAATCGATCCTCCTGCAACATTTACACTAGGTTAAACATCAATCATATTGATCGTTTAACCTTAGAATGATTCTCAATCATTGATCAACAATCCGATTAGATTATAAATTCTAATGTGTGTGATCCCATAGATTTGAACCTAAGTGTAGAACCAGATCTAGGATTTTAGAGCTAGATCTTGAAATTTTTTCAAGATCAAGCAGTGGAAGACTAAAATTAATCAAAATTAGATTTAAATACTAGAGAATATCCTAAATCTAATATCCCATTACATGATTATGGCATGATATTAATTAAAAATTAAACATAAGAAGGAGAATAAAATATATTGATCACATCAACATACATCTACACTAAATCTAATGTAGGTATGTAAAATAGATTAGATCCATTTTCTATGCAAATTAGACATTCTAGCTTGCTGATCTAGGCTTGAGGATAATGTTATAAGCCGCACACTCATCCAATCTCTAGAAGTCATCCACATGAGCCCACGAATCATGATCAAAAGTCCGATGCAAAAAATCAGCAAAGTATGCTAGTATAGTTTTACTTGTTCTTTGATGGTTGATCCGATGCTTTCTTCTTCTGGATCTAAACTTTTCTAAAGATAAGAAGAAGGAGGAGACATTACAAATCTAAAATACTCTTAAATAATCTCAAAAAATAAGAGAAAAAGAGATGAACAAGACAACCCTAGAAGAAGATCTTCTTCTTCTTCTTTGTTCTATCACGTAGACACCTAGTTTAGTGTCTATAAAATCCCCATGCCCCAATACTCTTTCTCTCTGATTTTCACACACCCCAAAGGACTCTCAATGTTCTAGAATATATCCAAAAATTTATTCAAAATTCATCCTATATAGAGAGATATGGAGGAGTCCTTGTTGGGTCAAACTCTTAGACTAGGAAAGATCAAAATAGGAAACTAGTTAGGGTGCCCAAGTACTGGGCGCCCCCTCCTATATTTCTGACATGGACCAACAATAAGGGATGCAGAAAATCCTCCTCTTGCCCATGAAAAACAAGAAAATAATAAGGAGGGGTTGGCAGCAAAATAAGATAGAGTTTTGATTGCATCAAACTCTATCAAATAGAGTTTGATTTCAAACCACATAGCCTTATTTGACTTGGTCCACTAACAAACTTTCATGTAAGAAAGAATGGGAGCATGGAGGCATGCATGAAGACTTGGGAGAGAGGGTTTTCCACAAACTAAACTTTCCAATGTGGGCATGGGGGCATTGGGAATTAGGTGGCGCAAGTAGGGAAGTTCCTAGTCTTATTAGGATTCTTATTTTGACTTAGTCCAACATGGTTTCTCAAATCAAATCAAACCAGAATTAATTCAATCAAATTAAATTAGATCCTAAACTAATTAAGCACTTAATTAAATTAAATTAAATTAAATTAAATTTTTATTTAATTTTTTAATCAAATTAAAAAATTAGGTTGATCCAAGTAATAATTAAACTAGGACTAGTTCTTCCTTGCACTTGGCTTATCCAATAAATCAATTGAACTTAATCTAATCAAGCCTAAACTAAATCTAATTAAATCATATTCAAATAAATTCAATCTTAGCCTTTTGATTTAATCAAATTAAGCTAATTAGTAATCTAATTGCTAATCTATCCTCCTACATTATTTGTACTAGGTTAAACACCAATCGTATTGATCGTTTATCCCTCGAACAATTCTTAATCATTGATTAACCATCCGATCAGATCATGAGCTCTAATGTATATGATCTTATAGGTCTAAATCTAAGCTGGTAGCATAAAAATAATTCTTGTACCAGTCAAAGTAACCATCTGGCAATGGTATCCAATGGTCGGATAGGTTGAATGTGTAGAACAACATCCTTAGAATCCATGTGGATATAGTTTTCATATAATTCATCTCCTAGACCAAAATGCTCATAGGATACCTCAGAGTTCAATTGTCAACTTTGATCAAGCTATCCACATTGTATTTCAAAATACCAAAGCCATCTCATGGATTACCATGGCCAAGGTTATGCTATATTGAAAAGTGATACATTCTTTTCCAACTCTTGGAGTGGTCAATTCCATCTTGATCACACAATGACTTTGCAAGTATTTGACTATGTCCAAAAATTTTTTTATTACTAAATTAAAAATTTAGTTATTCCGATATCAAAGCATAGTGAGTTGCTTGCAAGCCACTAAGATGATCTCAGGTCTAAGGGATACTTATATTAATATCCCATCAAAGATATTCTCGATAGCAGAATGCTTTGGAGTTGGTCACATTCAGTGATGATATACCCCTACATCTCATTTGTATGCCATACCAATGTCTCTACACTTCTTGGTTAAGAGGATAACCAACCTATATGGCATACAGCGATCTATGCTCGATAGATGCTGTCATCCTTATTAATAGCCTATCATTTGATCGTGAATAGTTTTAAGAACTAATTGATAAATCCTCTCTTTTTCGAACCTAAATAGTCCTAAGGACTTCATCACAATAATGGAGTTTGTTAGAAGATGAAAACTTATGATGAAAATACAAAAAATATATTTTATTAATTATTGAATCAGTTATAATTATAATATAGCTCAATCATCAATAGGCTAATGATTGACTTTGGGATGCATTTTGCAACAACTCTTACTTATCCTAAAGCTACTCGACATAATATCGAATACCCATTTTTGACTTATGGTTGTCGAACTCCTTTATCTTCAGGGTTTTAGTGAAGGGGTCAGCTAGGTTATTCTTTTTATCGATCTTCTCAAGATAGACATCACCTCGATCCATGATCTTTCAGATCAGGTTGAAGCAGTACAGAATGTGCTTTATCCATTGGTGTGCCTTTGGTTCCTTCGCTTGAGCTATGGCACCAGTGTTATCATAGTAGAGTAGGATCGGACTATCTAGGAATGATGCTACTCAAAGCTTGGTGATAAACTTTCTCAGCCACATAGCTTCCTTCATGATATTTGATGCTGCGATGTACTCTACTTCACAAATAGAATCTACCATAATATGCTGCTTGAAACTCTTCCAATAGATGGCTCCACCATTCAGAGTAAAGATATATCCCGATATGCTTCTACTATCTTCATGGTTAGATTGAAAGTTGGAGTCTATAAATCCTACATTTTTTAAATATGACTTATCATAAACCAACCATTGGTTCTTAGTATTTTTCAAATACTTAAGGATGGCTTTAACCACTCCTCAGTGGTTTTCGCCAGGGTCAAACTGGTATCTACTCATTACTCCTAGTGAGTATGCCACGTCTAATCTCGTACATGTCATGGTGTACCTGATAGATCTCACTACTGAAGTATATGGGACTCTACTCATAGGCTCTCTTTCTTCAGGAGTTGTCGGACAATCCCTCTTAAAGAGTGAAATTTCATGGCCTATTAAGAGATTACCCTTTTTAGAATTCTCCATGCTGAACCTCTTCAACAAAGTATCTATGTACGTGGACTAAGATAATCCAAGCATCCTTTTAGATCTATCCCTATAGATCTTCATTCCTAGGATGTAGGATGCTTCACCCAAGTCCTTCATGAAGAACTATGATGATAGCTAGACTTTTATTCCTTGCAGTACGGGGATGTCATTCCCGATTAAGAGAATGTCAACCACGTCCAAGATAAGGAATACCACTGCTAGATCATTTATCCACTTGTAAATATAGGGCTCTTCTTTGTTCTTAATGAAGCCATACATTTTGATCACCTTATCAAAATGCATGTTCTAACTCTGAGATGCCTGTTTCAATCCATAAATGAATTTTTGAAGCTTGCATACCTTGAACTCTTCTATGGATGTGAACCCCTCAGGTTGTATCATATACATCTCTTTAGTCAGCTCTCCATTTGGGAAAACTGTCTTTACATCCATCTATCAAATCTCATAGTCCAGATGGGCACCTATTGCAAGTATTATCCAAATAGATTTGAGCATTGCCATAGGAAAGAACGTCTCATCATAGTCAATACCATAACATTGGCAATACTCCTTAGTAACCAGATGAGCTTTATAGATCTCCACCATTCCATCTACACCCCTCTTCCTTTTGAGGACCCATTTACATCCAATGGATTTTGAAAGAGCAAGAGTGATTCTCCTTAGGCTTGAAAGATCATGAAGGAGTCAAGGTGGTGACACTTGGAAGCTTGGATTGACTGAAGTTGTACCAACTAGGAAGGAGGGTGGATACAGGTCAAGTTGGCTCAAATATAGGTTAAGCCAGCTCAGGATGAGATCAAGCTAGCTCAAGTTGAAATTGATCTAGCTTTTTCAGACGAACAGGAAATGTGTATTCGAAAATCTATGGCTTGACAGGTGATCGAGCTGGCTAGAGTGTTCGTCGAGCCAGCTTGAACAAGTGAATAGATGAGCATGGGTTTCTTTGTTTGATCTTTGATTGGATCTAATCCAAGGGATCTTAAGGCCTAAGTTGAGAGGTCTTGAGGTGGCTAATTCATGTATAGGACTAAGTCTTTAGTCTTAGGGATGAGAGCATATAAGACATGGGCTTGGGTGAGTGCTTTCTTATATTAGTTAGTCTAGGAGAGTTTTTTAGGACTGAGACATGTTAACTCAGGGCATTTATATATATTTTGTATATGTAATAGTTTTTGGATGACAAGATAATAAAAATCTCTTTTCTTTCTGAAAATCTATTCCTCTCTCTGGATTGGCCACCCATCTCTTAGTGTCTATTCATCAAGGCTATCGCCTCCTTCTGGTTAGAAGTTTTTGTTTGCTAGCTCTAGATCTTTTAATATCTAGTGAATCAATCCTTAACAATTGGTATCAGAGCTTGGATTGTATGGAAGAAGTAGGATATCACAAAAGGAAGAGATCTATAAAGACTGAAGTTTCAATAGGACCATATCTAGGTATTTCTCATCTATCTTGGAGATTTTACTATTGTGTGACTTGGATCCGATCATGGAAAGTAGCATAAAGATAGATTTTAAGAAGTTTAATGAAAAAGAGTGCTTTTTCATGTGAAAAGTTTGTGTAGACAATATCGTTATACAGTATGAATTAGATCAAGCTTTGGAGAATAGGCCAAAAGGGATGATAGATCGACAATGGATGTTGATGGAGAAATGGGCATGTTCTGTAATTAGAGGGTGTTCGATAGACTCGGCCCTCTATTCGATGCTGAAAGAGAAAACTCCTAAAGAACTTTGGTCAAAGTTGTAGGATCTTTACATGGGAAAGAATAGGTGCAACAAACTTATGTTGAAAAAGAGGCTATATAGCCTTTGCACAGTCACATACAGTTATTTGATCAAGTGAGCAATGAATTATTGAATGTTGGGGTAAAGATGGAGGAGGAAGATAAATAGTTGCTATTACTTTATTCACTGCCTCTTTTCTTTGATCCGCTGGTCACGACACTGCTCTATAGAAAAGGGACACTATACTATCCAGATATTTTCTCGGTGCTATGCATAAATGAGCAGAGAGAGAAGATGATTAAGGATGGCATGCCCCAAAAGAGTTTGACTATAGGAGAGAGATCTAAAAGAGGAAGGATAAGAGGAGAAAATCAAGAGGGTGATGAAAGTCCCAGAAAGGTAGAAAATAAGTAAAGTGTTACAAGTGCAACGAGATTGGACATTTTCATCGTGATTGCTTGTAGTTGAAGAATCAAAAGAGAGAAAATGGAGGATCAGATTTTCTAAGTATAGTTGCTGATCAATAGGTGGAGGATGACCTCTTGGTGGCGTTGGATGGTCACAGACAAAGCATAGAAGTTTGGACCCTAGATTCAGCCTGTTCACATCACTACATCCTAAATCAATCTAAATTCTCTACATATATTAAGATTGATGAGGGGAGTGTGACACTTAGGGATGATCACCCTTGTAAGGTTGCTAGTATTAGGATAATTACGGTGAGGATGTTTGATGGGATGGTGCAGACTCTCACAAATGTGAAGCATATCTCAGAGCTAAAGAAGAATCTTGTGTTATTAGGCTACCTAGAGCGGAGCGGCTGTAGTTTTAGCAGTCGTGTCAGGAGTGGGGTATTGAATATCTTCAATGGAGCCATGATAGTGATAAGGGATAGAAGGCTGAAAAATAACCTCTACAAGATGGAGGGATCTGTGGTGATCGGAGCATCCGATATAGCTGTAGCAACATAGGATCAGCATGGGGCTTATCGTTTATGGCATTATCATTTGGGCCACATAGGAGATAGAGGGCTGAAGGAGCTGAGCAAAAATGGATTGATCTCTGATCTGGGTGGGGGAGTTTCTAAGCTTTATGAGCTATGCTAGATGGGAAAATAGAGAAGAGTTTAGTTTATGGTCAGCACGGACCACATGGTAGCCCCACTGGATCTAGTTCACATAGATGTGTGGGGACCAGCTCTAATTTCAGCCAAAAATGGAGCAAGATACTTCATGACCCCGATAGATGATTTCTTAAGGAATGTTTGGATCTACTTTATGAGGGAGAAATCAAAAGTCTTTACCAAATTCGAAGTTTGGAAGGCCAAGGTGGAGAAGAAATAGGGAAGAAGTGTGAAGTATTTGTGGTCTGACAATGGTAGAGAGTACACCAGCAAGGAGTTCAAATTTTTTTGTGAGGAGTGTGGCATCAAAAGATACTTCTCAATAAAAGAGACTCCTCAGCAAAATGGGATGGTTGACAGAATGAATAGGACTCTTATGGAGAAAGTAAGATGCATGAGGCTGCAGGCAGGGCTTCCTATGGTATTCTGGGTAGATTCAGTCGATGCAGCCTACTATCTAGTGAATCAGTCACCTCACACCAGGTTAGATGGAGGAATTCTAGAGAATAAATATTTTGGAATGAGTATAAATCTAAACCATCTAAGGGTGTTTGGGTGCACAGCATTTGTACACATCAGTGCTAGTGAGTAGAGCAAATTGGACGCCAAGACAAAGAAGATGGTGTTCTTGGGATATCGACGAGGTGTTAAGGGGTACCAGCTATGGGATCTCTTGGACAAGAAGGTTCTCATCAATAAAGATGTGTCTTTGATGAAAACTCAGTTCTACATAGGTGAGGTGGCATGGAAGGACAGCAGGAGCAGCAAATGGTCCAGCAAGGCAGCAGCGGACAACTAATCACTTGTTCTATTTTGCCACTTGCAGGTACACCAAGAGGACTTAAGTTTTAGGTGAAGGATTCTTCAAAGGAGTCTCCATAAGTGGAGAGTACTGAAATAGGGGTTAGAAGCTAAGAACACTAGCAAGAGCGAGCTGGATCAAGGACCGATATCAACATTGCACTGCACAAACCAAAGAGGAACATGCGATAGCCAGATCGATATGGCTTTGGAGATTCGGTGTCATACGCCATGGTGATAGTGAATGGAGACCCCTACACCTATGAAAAGACTATAGAGAGCCGATATAGAGTTAGGTGGGTTCAAGCTATGGTTAAGAGAATACAGTCTCTCCAAAAGAATCAGACATGGTGTTTGGTGCAATTGCCATAGGGGAAGAAGCCTATTGGATGCAAATGGATTTTCCAATACAAAGAGGGACCTTCAGAGTAGGGAGGTATCAGGTACAAAGCAAGATTGGTGGCTAGAAGATACTCCCAGAAAGAAGGCATCGACTTCAGCAAAGTTTTCTTCCCGATTGTTAGGCATACATCTATCAAGATGCTGCTAAGCATCGTTGCAGCTCAGGACTTGGAGTTGGAGCAGATGGACATTAAGATGGTATTTCTCCATGGATATCTAGAGGAGAGCACCTACATGCAACAACCACTAGAGTTCATGGAGCCTGAAATAGAAGAGAAAGTATGTTTGCTATAAAAGTCGTTGTATGGGCTAAAGCAGTCATTGAGGTAGTGGTACAAGCTCTTTGATACCTTCATGAGGAGCATCAGCCTTTCAACATATGAATTTGATCCTTGTGTATATGTTCAATCTCTGGAGGATTGGTCTAGGATGTTCTTACTCTTATATGTAGATGATATGTTGATAGCATGCAAGAGTAAGAAAGTTGTGCAGGGACTGAAGGCTGCATTATCTCGGGAGTTTGAGATGAAGGATTTTGGGCCTATGAGGAAGATCTTAGGCATGAAAATTCTTAGAGATTGGGATAAGAAGGTGCTGAATTTATCTCAGGATGGTTACATTTGGAAGATTATAGAAAAATTTGGGATGAAAGAAGCCTAACTAGTAGCGCTGCCACTTACCGGTAATTTCAAACTTTCGAAGACTATGTCACCACAAACTGAGGAGAAGATTCAAGATATGGAGAGAGTCCCATACACTACTGGTGTGGAAAGTTTGATGTACACCATGGTGTGTTGTAGGCTAGACATAGCCCATGCAGTGAGTCAGGTGAGCAGATTCATGATGCAATCTGGAAGAGAGTACTAGCGAGCGCTGAAGAACATCTTTAGGTTATTGGTAGGTACAGTTGGAGTAGGTATCATCTATGGATAGCTGGAAGGTGTTGAGGATTGCTCCAACATGTCCAAGAAGGCTCAAGGGTTGATAGAAGGGTTCGTGGATGTGAATTTTGGTGGAGATGTGGACATCCGGCATTTGATGATAGGATTCATATTTTGCTCGAACGGAGGTCTCATTTCATGGAGATCATGCTTGCAGCCCATCACGGCCTCATTTCATGGAGATTGAAAGAGCAAGGGTAGTTCTCCCAAGGCTTGGAAGATCATGAAGGAGTCAAGGTGGTAACTCCCGAAGGCTTGGATCGACTGAAGTTATATCAATTGAGAAGGAAGGCTGATACACTATCGGGCTGGCTTGAATATAAGTCAAGTCAACTCGAGATGAGATCGAGCCAGCACGAGCCAAGATCAAGCCACTTCTCTCAGACAAACCGAGAACATGTATTCAGAAATCTATGGCTTGACAGGTGATTAAGCCAACTCACGTATTCGTCGAGCCAGCTCGAATAGGTGGACAGATGAGCACAGGTTTTTTTGTTTGGTCTTGGATTGGATCTAATCCAGTGGGTATTAAGGCCTGAGTTAAGAGATCTTAAGGTTGCTAATTTATGTATAGGTCTAAGTCTTTAGTTCTACGGATGAAAGCATATAAGACATGGGCTTGGGTGAGTGCTTTGTTATATAAGTTAACCTAGGAGAGTCTTTTAGGGCTGAGTCATATTGACTCAGGACGTTTATATATACTTTATATATGTAATAATTTTTGGATGACAAGAGAATAAAAATCTCTTTTCTCCCTAAAACTCTATTCTTCTCTCTCTGGATTGGCCACCAATCTCTTGGTGTCTATTCATCAGGGCTGCCACCTCCTTTTGGTTAGAAATTTTTGGTTGCCGATTTTAGATCTTCTATTCTTCAGTGAATTGATCCTTTATAGATTTAACCCTTTCAGATGGGTCAACCAATGTCTATAAATCGTTGACCTTCATGGACTCCATTTTGGATTTCATGATCTGAAGCCATTTCTCAAAATTGGATCTCTGCACAGCATCCATATAAAGATCGGATCCTCATCGTTCTCATCGAGTTCGATGGGATCCCCATCCTGGATCAAGAAATCATAGTATTCATCCGGATGATGCGATACTCTACCAAATTGCCTTAATGATGCAGGTGCACTAGGCTCCGAATCTGATCTAATCAAATCTAACTCAGGTTCAGCTACAAGTATCGATTTTTCTACTTGTTGAACTTCATTAAGTTCAACCTTAAAGGCAACAGTTCCTTGACCAAGAAACTTCTTTTCCAAAAAGGTTGTCTTAAGGCTAATGAATATCTTTTGTTCATCAGCATGGTAAAATAGTATCCTTTGGTCTCTTTTAGGTACCCTATGAATGTGCACTTGTCAGACCTAGGTCCAAGTTTATCTATAACTAATCTTTTGACATAAGCCGGGCACCCCCAAATCCTAAGATGTGAAAGTGCTGATTTACACCCTATCCATATCACATATGGAGTCTAAACTAAAAACTTACTTGGAGCCCTATTTAATAGGTAGCAAGTCGATTTGAGTGCATATCTCCAGAAGAATATCGACAAGCTGGCAAAACCCATCATGGATCGGACCATGTCTAACAAAGTCTAATTTCTCCTTTCAGACACACCATTATGCTGTGGTGTTCCTAGAGGAGTCTATTATAAGAGAATCCCATTTTCTCCTAGATATGTGAGAAATTCACCAAAAAGGTATTTCCCTCCTTAGTCAGATCGAAGAATTTTAATATTCTTTTCAGTTTGGTTTTCTACTTCACTTCGAAATCATTTGAACATTTCAAATCTGACTTGTGTTTCATCAGATAGACATATCCTTATCTAGATTGATCATCTATGAAAGTGAGGAAGTAGAAATACCACCTCTGGCACTTGTGCTCATTGGTCTGCATACATCAGTATGTACTGACCTAAGAGCTCAGTGGCTCTCTCACCATTTTCAGTAAAAGATGACTTAATCATTTTACCAAGAAGATAGGACTCACAGGTTGGAAGTGATTCACAGTCACTGACTTCGAGGATTTCCTCTTGAGTAAATCTATTTATCCTATTCTTATTTATATAATCCAGCCTATAGTGCCATAAGCAGATATCTAACACACTATCTAATCTAGAGAGCTTGCTAGTTGTATAGACTATGTTAACAGGTTGTGATAGCATATATACACCATTATTCAAATATCCATAGAAAACAGTAACACCATTCATAATGATATTATAAACTTTTTCTTTATTGAAATTTCATAATCATTTTTGGCCAGAAGGCATACAAAAATGATATTTAAAAAAAACTAGGATAGAAATGATAGTCACTAAGAACAACAGTATGGGACTCAAATATAAGTTTTAGATATTCTAAAGCTAGAACTAGAACTAATCTTCCATCTCCAACATTCAAGAACCTTTTACCTTGCTCGAATCTCATACTGACATGCAACCACTGCAATGAATTACAAATAAGGTAAGGGCCGCCAGTATCCAATACCTAGTCAATATAATCATAAATAGAAAAATTGCAAGAAGTTATCATATAAATACCTTGCCCCAGTAATAGCTTGCTTCTTTCTCTGCTTGTTCGAGTCCAGGGAGGCAATGTACTGAGGACAGTTTCTCTTCCAGTGTCTCCGCTTCTTGCAAAAGAACCATTTAGCTTGACCCTTATCAGACTTGATTTTCCTGATCTGGCCCTACACAGATGTCCCAGTCTGAACTTGCATCCTCTATGCTTTCTTCTTCTTGTTCTTCTTTTCTTTCCTAAAGGATCGAGAACCATAAGACTAACCTCCCACTAAGTTCATCGACTCTTTGTGGAGTTGGTGATCCTTCTCAAAGTTTTGAAGCAACCTCAATAACCCATGGTAGTCTACTTTAGGCTTTGTCATTTTGAAGTGAGTGAGGAATGGGTGAAAGGACTTGGACAGTGAGTTCAGTATTGCATCTTTTCTAAGCTATTTATGCAAGAAAAAGCCAAGCTTGCTCAATTGCTCTATCAGCTCAATCATGTACAATACATGATCAGTGATAGAGGCACCATCCCACATCCTGATGTTGAAGATGGCACAACTAGTCTTGTGCCTTTCAACATCATCGGGTGTGCTAAAAGAATCCTCCAATACTTGGTGCATATCTTTTGGCTGAGCTGTCTCAAATCTATGATTGAATTCATCACTCATGGCAGCCAGCATAATGCAGCGTACAGTGATTCGATCACTGAGCCACTTCTAATAAGTATCTTTGACTGTTCCACGTGCATTAGCAGCTGGCTCCTCAAGTGCAGGATCCATCAACATATATAGGATCCTTTCATGCTCTAGGACTATATTCAACTTTTGGTACTAGCTGTCGAAGTTAGGTGCCACTAACTTATCATTATCCAATAATGATCTAAGTGATAGGAAAGTGGCCATATCTACACAAAAAAAAATCATAATCTAATTAGTAATTAATTCATTAAATCTAAAGATTTGGATTTAAATCAAAGGGTTCTCGCAGTTTTTTATTTGAATTGGTAATCTCTACCTCCAATTTAAGGAATTATCCTAATTTTTTACTAGATACTAGAATCCACATAGACTGCACACGAGCCCAACTTTGGTTGGCCAACCCATATACATCTAAGGATAGGTTCATAACTAATTATTTTCTTAAATAATTTATAGTAATTAAATTTTTGCCCCAGTCCCTAATCAGTAGGATTTGGCCTCCACTGAAAATGTTCGGTTAGGTCCAATCATTAACATGATTATACATGGTGCATCAAACCAATGAATAGTTAGGGCTAACTTTGGTTGGCTAACCTAACCATCATTTAGAAAGACGTAGCCAAGAAATCATATAATGAATGATAATTCCATTAGCTGATAAAAACCAAGCCTTTGGGCATCCAATGATTATCCAACTAATGGACCCATTGTCACCCACTTAATGGGAGGCTTTGATCTAGCTATTATAATAACTATTTTATTTTAGGAATCTAATAATTTTAGAGAATTTAATTTTAAAGAAAAGAAAAGATCGGATGAACCAGCTTGTCATGATTCTTCCACTGGCTTCACTAAGTTAGCTTAAGGAAGATCATTAATAGGCTGGTCTAAGAGCACCTAAATCAGCCATACTGATTTACCTAGCTGACATGGGTCCGCTCGAATAGTCAAGTGATCCAATCAAAATATAATTTCACTAAGAGGCTAGGTAAGTTCAACCAGTGGGAGGGTCTACCAAAGCTTGCCTTAGACACCATCAGAAATGGTTAGGTAAGCGGGCTGCCAATTAAAGACAACCAACATAGTTTACCTTAGATATCAACTTGTTTAATCAGTCTTAATTAGATCAACCTAATAGTTCATTTTAGACCATGTAGCCAAGAATTAAGTCTATCTTGGGTCTCGTTAAGGATATGGACTTGACCAACTACAACTATTGTAATTGATCTAAAAAATCCTTAACCTAATCTAAGATAATAATTGATTAGATTTAGTCAATTTTCTACCCTAGATATAATCCAATTAATGGATCTAATTCTCACTAACCCATTTAACCCAATGTGTTATGATTTTTGTCTTAGGATCTTCAATTCACAATCCTAGATCCTAATCAAACAACTTCTTAATTCTTAATTAAGTTTTGGACTGAAGGTTGGGGTCCGACTTTTCAAAAATAATTTTTATATTTATAAAATATATTTACAACATGGTTCTACCAATCAAGTTGTACATTTGATTTATAATCAATATGCAAGTAAGATAAGCATGAAACTACTTTAGATCTAATCTAAATAGGTTCATGTAATTGAAATAATTTCAACTCTAATCAATCATAAATTATCTTAGATCAAATCTAATATATTTATGATGATTAAAATTAAATTAAAATATTTTTAATTAGATTATAAAATCTCTTATATTTAATCTAAAATTTTATAATTAATATTTTAGATCAGCATGTACCAGGACAATCTTTCTACTGTAAGGGATAAATCTTACGGCAGGACCATCTTATTATAGTCCCTGTAATCTAAAATTTTTATTTTTAAATCTAAAACTATTTTAAATATAATAAATTATAAATAAAATTAGATCATATCTAATAAATTTATGATAAGAAGTAGATCTACACGTACTAGGACAACCTCTCCACTATAAAGGATAAACCTTATAGCAGGACAACCTTGTAATTATTCGTGTGATCATGATTTTTAATTTTAAAATTAATAATTAAATTATAAATTAGATCTAATATAAAAAATAATCTAAAGATGCATACATAATCATGTAATAATCAATCTAGGCTCTGATACCAATTGTAGGAATCAGATCTAGAATTTCAGGACTAGATCTTGAAACATTTTTACGATCAGGCAGTGAAAAACTAAATTTTATCAAAATTAATTTTAAATACTAGAAAGTATCCTAGATTTAATATTCTATTACATAATTAAGACATAATATTAAATCAAAAATTAAATATATAAAAAAATAAAACATGTTGATCACATCAACATTTATCTATGCTACATCTAATGCTGGTATGTAAAATAGATCAGATCTATTTCCTATGCAAGTTAGAGATTTTAACTTACTGATCCAGGCTTGAGAATGATGTTGCAAGCTGCAGATGCATCCGGCCTCTAGAAATCATCCACATGAGCCCACGAACTATGATCAGAAGTCTAATACAGGAAATCAACATAATATGCTAGTACTGTGCTGATCCTTCTTTGATGGTCGATCTAGTACTTTCTTCTTCTAGATCTGGACTCTTTCAAAGATGAGAAGAAGAAGAAGAGATTGTAGATTTGAGACATTCTTAAATAATCTCAAAAAGGAGGAGGAAAAGAGATGAGCAAGACAACCGTAGAAGAAGACTCTCTTCTTCTTCATTGTTCTCTTACGTAGATACCTAGTTTAGTGTCTATGAAATCATCATGCCCTAATACTCTTTCTTCTTGATTTTCACACATCCTAAAGGACTATCAATGGTCTAAAATATGTCCAAAAATGAGCGCAAAATTCATCCTATGTAGAGAGATATAGAGGAGTCCTATGTTTTTGGCATGAACTAGGAATAAGGGGCTCACAAAATCCTCTTCTTTCCCACAAAAAAACTAGTAATGAATAAGGGGGGTTGGTGGCAAAATGAGATAGAGTTTTGATTGCATCAAACTCAATGAGATAGAGTTTTGATTGCATCAAACTCTATCAAATAGAGTTTGATTTCAAACCAAATAGCCTTATTTGACTTGGTCCACTAATATACTTCCATGTAAGAAAGAATGGGAGCAAGGGGGAGTGCGTGAAGACTTGGGAGAAAGGGTTTTCCATGATCTAAACATTCCAAAGTGGGCGTGGGGGTGTTGGGACTAAGGTGGTGCAAAGAGGGAAGTCCCTAGTCTCATTAGGATTCTAATTTTGACTTGGTCCAACATGGTTTCTCAAATCAAATAAAATCAAAATTAATTTAATCAAATTAAATTTGGTTCTAAACTATATAAGAACTTAATTAAATTAGATTTAATTTTAATTTAATTTTTTAATCAAATAAACCAATTAAACTTGGCTTATCCAATAAACCAATTAAACTTGATCCAATCAAGCTCAAATCAAATCTAATTAAATTATATTTAATTAAACTTAATCTCAGTCCTTTGGCTTAATCAAATTAAGCTAATTAGCAATCTAATTGCTAATCTATCCTCCTACAATATTTGCACTAGGTTAAACACCAATTGTACTAATCGTTTAATCCTCAAATAATTCTTAATCATTGATCAACCATCCGATCAAATCATGAGCTCTAATGTATGTGACCTCATAGGTTCAAATCTAAGCTAGCAGCATAGGAATAAATTTTTATATCAATTGAAGTAATCATCTAGCAATGATACCCGACGGTCGGATAGATCGAATGTATAGAACAATATCCATAGAACTCATGTGGATATAGTTTTCTTATAATTCATCCAATTGACCAAAATGCTCAGAGGATACCTCAGAGTTTAATTATCAACTCTAATCAAACTGTCCACATTATATTTTAGAAAATCAAATCCATCTCATAGATTATCTTGGTCAAGATTTTGTTATATTGAAATACTGTGATACATTTTTCTCCAATTCTTGGAGTGGTCAATTCCATCATGATTACACATCGACTTTGCAAGTATTTGACTATGTCCAAAAGCTTTTCATTATTGAATTAGAAATTCAATTAGTCTGGTATAAAAGTACAGTGAGTTGCTTTAAAGCCACTGAGGTGATCTTAAGTCCAAGGGATACTTATACTTATATCCCATCAGAGATATTTTCGATAGTAGAATGCTCTGAAGTTGATCACGTTTAGTGATGATGTATCCTTATATCTCACCTATATGCCATATCAGTATCTCTACACTATTTGGTTAAGAGAATAACCAACTTATATAGCATACAACAATCTATGCTAGTTAGATGCTATCGTCCTTATTAATAGCCTATCATTTGATCGTGAACAATTTTAAGAACTAATTGATTAAATAGTTCTAAGGACTACATCACAATAATGAAGTTCGTTAGAAGATGAAAACTTACGATAAAAATATCAAAAAAATATTTTATTAATTAATGAATCAATTATAATTATATTATAGCTCAACCATCAATAAACTGATGATTGACTTTGGAACATATTTTTCAACAACTTTCACTTATCCTAAAGCCACTCGGCATAGTATCTAATATCCATCTTTTACTTATGGTTATCAAACTTCTTTATCACTAGGGCTTTAGTGAAGGGGTCAGCCAAGTTCTTCTTTCTATCGATCTTCTAAAGGTCGACGACATCTTGATTCATGATCTCTCAGACCAGGTGGAAGCCACACAAAATGTGCTTCATTCGCTGGTCTGGCTTTGGTTTCTTTGTCTGAGCTATGGCACTAGTGCTATCACAGCAGAGTAGGATCGAACCATCTAGGGAGGGTGCAACTCTAAGCTCGGTGATAAACATTCTCAGCCACACAGCTTCCTTCATGGCATTTGATGCTGCGATGTACTCTAATTCATAAATAGAGTCTACCACAGTATGTTGCTTAGAACTATTTAAGTAGATGGCTCTATCATTAAGAGTAAAGATATATCCCGACATGCTTCTGTTGTCATCATGGTCAGATAGAAAGCTGAAGTCTGTAAACCCCACAAGTTTCAGATCTAACTAGCTATAAACTAACCATTGGTTCTTAGTATTTCTTAAACACTTAAGGATGGTTTTAACCACTTTTCAGTGGTTTTCTCGAGGATTAGACTGGTATCTATTCACTACTCCTATTGAGTATGTCACATCTAGTCTCGTACATATTATGGCATGCATGATAGATTCCACTACTGAAGCATATAGAACTCTACTCATACGCTCTCTCTTTTCAGAAGTTGTTGGACAATCCTTCTTAGAGAGTAAAATTTTGTGGCCTATCAGGAGATAGCTCTTTTTGAAATTCTTCATGCTAAACCTCTTCAGTATAGTATCTATGTACATGGACTGGGATAACCCAAGCATCCTTTTAGATCTATCTCTATAGATCTTCATCCCTGGGATGTAGGATGCTTCACCTAAGTCCTTCATGGAGAACTATGACAATAATTAGACATTTATTTTCTGTAGTGCAAAAATATCATCTTTGATTAAGAGAATATCATCCATGTACAAGATAAGAAATACCACTACTAGACCATTTGCCCACTTATAAATGTAGGGCTCTTTTCCATTCTTAACAAAGCCATACATTTTAATCATCTTATCAAAATGCGTATTCCAACTCTGAGATGCCTACTTCAATTCATAACTAGATCTCTATAGCTTGCACACCTTAGGCTTGTTAGGATTAGTGGTGCTCCCAAGCCTTGGGGGGCCACTTGAGGAGTTAGGATGTTGGCTCCAAGAGACTAGGATAGGTGTGATCCTAGGGCTAGGACCGTTTTGATCCTAGGGTGGAGGTTTTGCTCTCCATAGTCATGAGACCCTAGTTTGTGGGTCTCATGGGGTCTGCACAAAGTTTGGACTAGATTTAGATCCATGGGCTTGAGTGCATGATCAGACCATGGGTGTACATGGATTTAGGTGAGTGCATTCGGACTAGGTTAGCCCAGGGAGTTTTTCATGTGTTAGGGTTTCGATCCATGTATAGGTATATATATACATGTATATTGCAAATCCTAGTGAGAGAAGTGAGAAATCAATACAGCCATTTTCTTCCACATCTCTTCCTCTCAAGTTTCTTCACATGCCAAGGTGCCCTAGGGGGCACGCCTCCAAGCTTAGAGGAAGAAGGCATGCTGGAATCTTCTTTCAGCCTCAACAATGTCAAGGATCCAGCACGATAATTGGTATCAGAGCCATCTTGACAAGTAGGCATGAAGATCAAGATTCAGTGCAAGAATAGAGATTCGAGGTTCACATGAATGTTAGATCCAACAACGGAAGAACACAAAAAAAATTATTTGGAGGCCGGCAAGACCCCCCTTCTTCCTCCTAGATTTGGTGGTGGTCAATGATTGGCTGCCGATCCTAGGCTTAGCAGCCACAAACCAATGCATGGAGGCAGTTTCGAATGACTAGGTGGTCGAGCATGGCATGCAGAGGTGGATCCCGCAGGCGATCAGTGGTGGTGCTTGCAAGCAGAATGCACAAGATCTAAAAGTAGGTGGCCATGGGAGATCTAGGGAGGGGGTGGCATGGTCGTCTTCTTCTCTGAGGGGAGTAACATCATAAGTGGCAGTGTTGACTTTGATGGGGGCATGGTGATGCGGTCCAATGGCTGCGAATACCATGATGGCATTGGATCCGACGGCGGTGATGCACGTGCAGTGGAGAGTCGACTCGAGGCGCATGGATCTGATGATGGAGCATCGATCCGATGATGGCCGCATCTCGATCCAGGGAGGTGGCACATGGAGCAGATTCGATGAGCTGGTGCAGGGCCTCTGTTCTTTTTCCTGACACACAGGCCCAGATCCGACGGTGGTGGAGCACCCAGATCCAATGGCGGCGCTTGGATCCAGCAGTCGCATGATGGTGCATGGTCGGTGGTGGTCCATGGCAACAGGCGGGTGGTGAGATGGCATGGGGCCTCTTCTTTCTTCCTCCCAACGTGCGGATCTGGTGTTACACGAATAGCAGCAACGACGGCATGCTGCAATGGTGGTCCAATGGTGGCGGAGCCAAGATCTGACGATCGCATGGGCAGAGGACTGTTGGCCGTGTTCCATGGTGGCAGCAGCCATCTGGTTCATTTTTTGGATGGGATGAAGATGAAGGTGGAGAAAGCAGAGGACTCTAGAAGCTTCCAAGAGAGAAAAAAATCAAAGGTGCTTTGGTGAGTTTTTTTTGTTTTTTGATTCTCTCTATTTCGTGGTTGATCTTGTAGATGTAGCTTCACATGATATTAAAAATAAAAATATGCGAAGGCTGGGCTGCTAGTGATGATTTTGTTTTGTGTATTAGAAGAGAGGTACTAAAGGGCTTGGGGTCATGGTGGAGCTGAAGAAGCAACTATTTAGTTTGGTGGAAGGCTGTGAAAAGTAGTTGGCCTATATTTAGTGATGCGATCGATTGGAGCCTTGAGAGTGATGAAATAGATGATCCATGGAGGTCTAGTGGATTAGGACTGGGTGGCTATAGAGTGGCGTAGAGATGAGTCAGGGAGCACTAAAGTGCTATAATAGCGCTACCCTGGAGGCACAGAGGCTAAGAGAGGCTTGGCAGTGCAGCAGTCGAGGAGGGTATCTTAGCAGAGAGTGTGAGAGGCTTCTTAAGAAGATCGGGGGCAGATCTCAGGAAGAGCTAGGAGGTCTCAAGGAGTGCCAGGAGGTCTTAAGCAGTCGGGAGCATCCTAGATCAGATTTCTTCTGTAGGAGCACCTAGGAGAGTCATAGTTTAGTGGAGGATGGTTTGTGTACAACAACAGAGGACCTGGATAACTATAAGGAGACGGTGTCGAGACGTGGTAGGGAGCACTAGAGTGTTGCAGTAGTGCTTTTTTGGAGGCATGGGATTGAGAGAGGCTCGATGATGTAGGAGTCGAGGGAGGTATCTTAGTAGAGAGTGCCAGAAGGCATCTCAGAGAGATCGAGAGCAGATCTCAAGAAGAGCTAGGGAGTCTCAAGAGTCTTGGGATGAGATAGGCGGGTGTAAGCCCAAGATAGGGTTTGAGCTGTAGTTCCTCTAGGTGCAATTGAAGTGATGGCTGGTGCAGGGGTAGAAGAGGAGAAGTGCTAGGCTAGAATTTTCTTGGATTCAATCACTGGATTCAAAGGAGTTGGATGAGCTCCTATTTATTTCAGAGGTGTCCGTGGGTTACGGAGGTATCCAAGATGGCTTCGGATGGATCTGTGGAGTGTGGAGGATCCAAAAGAGCAATGATGGTGTACAAGGTACAGCAGTTGGTCCAGTAGTGCAGTGTTGGATGGTTGACCTCGAGTGACTCAATGATAGAGTCAGAATCTTCTGTGGCATTAGATAAACTTCGAATTAGGTGGAGCTCTAGAGTGGTGGCTTCATAGGTGGAGCTCTAGAGAGGTGGCTTCATAGGTGGAGCTCTGGAGTGGTGGCTTCACAGGTGGAAAGAAAATTTTGCATGAGTTCAAAGTGGAGAGGTGCAAGAGGATTGATATCCTAGCACCAAAACTGGTGATGCATAGTTCCAAGTGAAGCGGCACGTGCAGGTGGACAGATATAGTTCTGAGGAGATTATGTTAGATGGTACAACATGTGCTGGGGAAGGAATATTGTAGGTTCTCCAGGAAAGATGATGCAACTGCCAAGTAGAAGAGATCCTACAATCCACGATAGTGTTGACTTTAACTATGGAGACGGTCATCACAATGGTCTCCAAGGATGCACAATAGTTGAAGAAGATTATCAAAGATGTTAAAGTTTGCACAACGAGCTATCTAGGTGCACTATGGAGCATAGGTCGGTGTTGTAGCTAAGGAGGCGAGGTGGCTTCGATGGGATGGTATCAGCTCTGGAGGCAACAAGATGGTGCAGACAGTTCACGCAGAGTTTGCGAAGGCTTGGTATACCAGGATGGAGATTATTAGAATTAGTGGTGCTCCCAAGCCTTGCGAGGCCACTGGAGGAGTCAAGGTGTTGGCTTTAGGAGATTAGGATAGCTGTGGTCCTAAGGCTAGGACTGATTTTGGTCCTTGGGTGGAGGTTCAACTCTCCACGATCATGAGGCCTTGGTTTGTGGGTCTCGTGTGGGCTACTCAGAGTTTGGACTAGATTTAGGTCCATAGGATTGAGTGCATGATCAGACCATGGGTGTACATGAATTTGGGAGAGTGCATTTGGACTAGGTTAGCCTAGGAAGTTTTTTATGGGTTAGGATTTTGATGCATGTACAGGTATATATGTAGATGTATATTGTAAACCCTAGTGAAAGAAGTGAGAATTCAATAGAGCTATTTTCTCCCACATCTCTTCCTCTCTCTAGTTTCTTCACACGCTAAGGTGCCCTAGGGGGTGCGCCTCCAACCTTGGAGGAAGGAGGCACGCCCCAATCTTCCTTCAACCTCAATGATGTCAAGGGGTCCTGCATGATAGAACTCATCTATGGATGTGAACCCCTTAGGTTGTATCATATATATCTCTTCAGTTAACTCAACATTCAGAAAAGCGGTCTTCACATCTATTTGCCAGATCTCATAATCCAGATGGATAGCTATCACAAGCATTATTCGAATGGATTTGAGCATTTCCATAGGAGAGAACATCTCATCATAGTCAATACCATAATGTTGATGATATTCCTTGGCAACCAGACCTGCTTTATAGGTCTCCATGTTTTTATCTGTGCCCCACATCCTTTTGAAGACCCACTTACATCAAATGGATTTAACCCCTTCAGATGGGTCAACCAATGTCCACACATCGTTGATCTTCATGGACTCTATTTCGGACTTCATGGCCTTGAGCCATTTTTTGGAATCAAGTCTCTGCATTGCATCCATATAGGTGACTTGATCCTCATTGTTCTCATCAAGTTCGATGGGATCACCATCCCAAACCAAGAAATCATAGTATCTATCTATTTGATGCGGTACTCTATCGGATCACCTTAATTATGTAGGTACATTAGGCTCTGAATCTAATCTAATTAAATCTAACTCAGATTCAGCTACAGGTGTCAGTCTTTCCACCTATTGAACTTTATCAAGTTCAATCTTAGAGGTAACAGTTCCTTCACCAAGGAACTCTTTCTCTAAAAAGATTGCTTTAAGACTAATGAACATTTTTTATTATTCAGCATGATAGAAATAGTAATCCTTACTTTCTTTGGGATATCCTCTAAACACACACTTATCAGACCTAGGTCCAAGCTTGTCTATATGCAAACGTTTGACATTGGCCGAACATCCCTAAATCTGTAGTTGAGAGAGTGTAGGCCTATGCCCTGTCTATATCTCATATGGAGTCTTTGTAATAGATTTATCTGGTATATTGTTCAATATATAACATGCAGTCTCAAGAGCATAATCCCAAAATAAAACAAGCAGACTAGCAAACTCCATCTGGATCAAACGATGTCTAACAGGTTCGATTTCACCTTTTCAATATACCATTATGCTGTGGTATTCCTGGAGGAGTCCACTGTGAGACAATCCTATTCTCTCCTAGATATGTCAAGAACTCATTGGATATATATTCACCTCCTTGATCCGATCAAAGAGTTTAATACTCTTTTTAGTTTATTTTTTTATTTCACTTTGGAATCTTTTGAATATTTCAAATGAATTTGACATATGTTTCATTAGATAGACATATCCATACCTAGATAGATCATTTATGAAAGTGATGAAGTAAAAATATCCACCTCTAGCATCTATACTCATTGGTCGACATATATCAGTATGTACAAGACCTAAGAGCTCAGTGACTCTCTCACCTTTTCTAGTAAAAGGTGACTTAGTCATTTTTCTAAGAAGATAGGACTCATAGGTTGGAAGTAATTCACAATCACTGATTTTGATGATTTTCTCTTGGATCAATCTATTTATCCTATTCTTGTTAATGTGACCTAGCCTATAGTGCCATAGGTAGATATCAAAGACATTATCTAATCTAGGATGTTTTCTAGAACTATAGATTATACTCACAGGCTATGATAAAATATAAGTACCATGTTTTTATTATCCTTACATTATTGTAACATCATTCATAATGATATCATAATAATCTTTCTTTATAGATAAATGATAACCATCTTTGGCCAAAAGGCTAATAGAGATTATATTTATCAGAAAGGAAGGATAATAATGACATTCATTTAAAAAAATGATATTAGTATTGAGAATAAGTTGAACTATTCCCATAGCTAGAATTGGAACAGACCTTCCATCTGCAACATTCAGGATTCGCTCATCATTTTAAAATCTTCTACTAATTTGAAGTCCTTGCAATGTATTGCAAATATGGACTGGACTTTCAGTATCTAATACCCAAATAGAAGTATCATAAATAGAAAAATTATGAGGCATTATTATATAACATTCTCGATCAGCAAGTACTTGCTCATCTCTCTTTTTCAGCCTGTTGGAGTCATGGAAATCAAGATATTGAGGACAATTCCTCTTTCAATGTCCCTGCTTTTAATAGTGGAAGCATTCTCCTTGATTTAGGTTATTCTTGGACCTTATGTTTAAACTGGGCATAGAGGCCATGGCACGAACTACTTTGTGCTGCTGAACAACATTCAACTTTCGATACTTATTATCGAAATTGGGTCCCATAAGTTTATCATTGTCTAATAGTGAATGGAGCAACTATGTTTTGGATTTAATAGCATAAAGAAGAACCAAAAGGCAAATTAGTAATTGATTCATTAAACCTAAAGATTTGGAGTTTAATTAAAAGATTCTTCCACTATTTTATTCAAACTAGTAGCCTCTACCTCCAATTCGACAAATACCCTAATTTCTTAGTACATACCAAAATCACATAGACTACACACAAGCCCAACTATGGTTGGTCAATCCATGTATATTTAAGGATAGGTTCATAATAAATTATTTTTTTAAATAATTTTAAATAATTTAATTTTGCCTTAGGTATCTTTTCAGTAGGCTAGGGCCTCCACTAAAAGTCCCGGTTAAGTCCAACTATTAACATGATCATAATTGGTCCATATAGCTAATGAATGATTAAGTCCAACTATGGTTGGTCAACCTAATCACCATTTAGAGGGACATAACCAAGAAATCATATTATAAATAATAATTTGATTAGTGGATAAGCACCAGGCCTATGGGCTTCCAATGATTATCTAACTAATGGACCCATTATCATCCACTTAATGTGAGGCTATGATCTAGTTATCATTATAACTATTTCATTTTAAGGATCTAATAATTTTAGAGGATTTTAATTTAAGGAAGAGACTAGGTCAGATGAACCAGCTTGTCATGATCCTTCCATTGGTTTCACCAAGTAAACTTAAGGAAGACCAATAATAAGCTAGTCTAGGAGCACCTAAATCAATCACACTAATTTACCTAGCTGGCTTGGGTCAGCTCGAATAGTCAAGTAATCCAATCAAAATATAATTTTACCAAGAGGCCATGTAAGTTCAATCAGTGAGAGGATCTGCCAAAGCTTGCCTTAGACACCATAAAAAATGGTCAGGTAAGCGGGCTACCAATTAAAGACCACCAGTTTGGTTTACCTTAGACACCAATTAATTTAATTAGTCTTGATTAGATCAACTTAACAGTTCGTGCTAAACCGCGTAGCCAAGAATCAAGTCCATCTTGGATCTTGTTAAAGATATGGACTTGACCAACTACAACTATTATAATTGATTTAGAGAATCCTTGATCTAATCTAAGATAATAATTGATTAGATTTAGTCAATTCTCTAATTAAGTCTATTCTTTATTCTAACCCTAGGTCTAATCCAATTAATGGACCTAATTCTTACTAACCCACTTAACCTAATATGTTATAATTTGTGTCTTAGGATTTTCAATTTATAATCCTAGATTCTAATCAAACAACTTCTTAATTATTAATTAAGTAATGGGCTGAGGGTTGTGGTTCGACTTTTTGAAAATAATTTTTATATTTATAAAATATTTTTATAATATGGTTCTACAAATCAAGTTGCATATTTGATTCACAATCAATATGCAAATAAGATAAGAATGAAATTACTTTAGATCTAATCTAAACAGATTCATGTAATTGAAACAATTTCAACTTTAATCAATCATAAATTATCTTAGATCAAATCTAACATAATTATGATGATTAAAATTAGATTAAAATATTTTTAATTAGATCATAAAATTTTTTAGATCTAATCTAAAATTTTATGATCAATTTTTTAGATCAGCACATACTAGGACAACTTCTTCACTGTAAGGGTTAAACCTTACAGCAGGACAATCTTATAATCAGTCCATGCAATCTAGAACTTTTATTTTTAGATCTAAAACTCTTTTAAATTAAATAAATTATAAATAAAATTAGATCATATCTAATAAATTTATGATAAGAAATAGATCTACATGAACTAGGACAACCTCTCTACTATTAGGGGTAAACCTTACAGCAAGACAACTTCATAATCAGTCCGTATAATCTAAAACTTTTAATTTTAGATTTAATAATTAGAATATAAATTAAATTTAATCTAAAAAATAATCTAAATATATAAAAATAATCATATAATAATCAATTTGGCTCTGATACCAATTAAAGGAATTAGATCTAGGATTTCATGGTTAGATCTTGAAACTTTCTCAAGATCAAATAGCGAAAGACTAAAATAAATTAAAATTTATTCATAAAAATTAGAGATCTCCTAGATCTAAGATCCTAATACATATGCATAGCATGTGATTAAATTAAAAATTAAAAATATTAAAAAAATATATATTGATCATATCAACATGCATCTATACTACATCTAATGCACGTATGTAATAATAGATCAGATTCATATTATCTGTACATGTTAGATGTTCTAACTTGTTGATCTTGGCTGAAGGAAAAAGCTCCAAGTCACACACATGTTTGATCTCTAAGAGATGTCCACACAAGCTCACGAACCCCGATTAGATGTTCGATGCAGAAAATCAGCATAGTGTGCTAGTACTGTGCTAATCCTTCTTCGACGATCGATCCGGTGCTTTCTTCTTCAAGACATGGATACTCCAAAAATTTAGAAGGAAGGGATGAGATTTTTTATCTGAAGTAATACTCAAAATCTCTATGAAAGAAGAGGAGAAAGGAAGTGCAAAAGACCCTAGAAGAAGATCTTTTTCTTCTTTTTTCTCTCACCTAGACATCTAGATTGGTGTCTATTAAATCATCATGCCCCTGAAGGAACCAGATCTAGGATTTCTTGGATAGATCTTGAAACTTTTTCAAGATCATGTACTGAAAAACTTAAATAAATTAAATATTTATTTAAATAAACATGTAAACACCTAGATCTTAGATCTATTACATGATCAAGGTATGATTTAAATTAAAAATTAAAATCAAATAAGAAAGAAAAAGTTGATCAAATCAATCTAGATCTACACTACATCAAATGCAGGTATAAAGTTAATAGATCATATCTATTATCTGAGCAAATTAGATATTCTAACTTACTGATTCAGGCTTGAGGATGAAGTTATGAGCTGCACATGTGTCCAGCCTCTAGGAATCATCCACATGAGCTCATGAACATGATCAGAGAATCTGATGTAGGAATTCAGCATAGTATGCTAGCACTGTGCTGATCTCTCTTTGGTGGTTGATCCGATGCTTTCTTCTTCAAAACATGGATACTCCAAAATAATAAAAGAAAAGAGAAAGATTTGTGATGCTAAGACATCTCTCAAAAGCTCACAAAAAAGAAGGAAGAGATCTCGAACAAAAACCTTAGAAGACGACCCTCTTCTTCTTCTTTGTTCTTTTTCTAGATATCCTAATTTGTGATTTCAATATCTTCATGACCTAGATGAATTTTTCTCTAATTCTTATACACCAAAGAGGCCTCTCCAATGTATGTAATTTACAAAAATTTTAGAAAAAAATTCTTTTTAAATAAAGAGATATGTAGAGTCTAAGTTAGGTAAAAAACCTAAACTAGGAAGGACCAAATAAGGAAAATTGTTGGGGCACCCAAGAGTTGGGCTCCCCCACCTTTTTTTCTGCCATGGGCCAGCAAGGGTGGTACACAAAAATATCCTATTTTACCATAAAAATAAAAAAAAATAAGGAAGGATGGGTTGGCACACTTATGGGAAGAGTTTTGGTTGATAAGGATTCTATCTTATAGAATCTTTAAGCAAAACTAATTCTCCTTTTGACTTGATCTTCCAACAAACTTTCATATGAGTAAAAGGAAGAGAGAAGGGAGGCATGAGAAACCTTAGGCATTGAGATTATTCACATAAAAATATAAAGAGAAAAGGGTGGGGCGTGAGGATTAGGTGGCGTAAGGAATAGGGAGTCCTAGTCACACTAGGACTCCTATTTTGACTTGGTCAAACAAGGTATTTTAACCAAATAAAAAAAAGAGTAAACCAACCCAATTAAATAAGATCCTAATCCATTTAAAGACCTAATTAAATTAGATTAAATTAGATTTAATTCTAATAAAATTTTTTAATCAAATTAAAAAATTGGGTTGACCCGAGTCCTAGTTAGACTAGGACTAGTTCTTCCTTGCATTTGACTTATCCAATAAGCCAATTGGACTTGATCCAATCAAGCACAAATCAAATCTAATTAAATTATATTTAATTAGACTTAATCTCAGCCCTCTAGCATAATAAAATTAAGTCAATTAGTAATTTAATTGCTAATCGATCCTCCTGTAATACTTGCACTCAGTCAAACATCAATCATATTGATCGTTTAATCGTAAAAAAATTCTAAATCGCTGATCAACCAACTGATCGAAACATGAACACTAATGTGTGTGTATGTTTGAACCTATGTCGATAGTACAGAAATAAATTTTTATACCAATCAAAGTGATCATCTAGCAATGATACCCAATGGTTGGATAGGTCGAAAGGTGTAGAACTCCATCCTTAGAACCCATGCGAATATAGTTTCCATGTAATTCATCCCCTTGACCATAATGCTTGTAGGACACCTCAGAGTTCAACTATCAACTCTGATCAGGTTGTCCACATTGTATTTCAAAATATCAAATCCATCTGATGGATTACCTTGGCCAAGGTTTTGTTATATTGAAATACAGTGATACATTCTTCTCCAACTCTTGGAGTGGTTAATTCCATCTTGATCAC
Organism: Cocos nucifera; assembly: GCA_006176705.1. NCBI lineage: Eukaryota > Viridiplantae > Streptophyta > Magnoliopsida > Arecales > Arecaceae > Cocos > Cocos nucifera. The sequence continues at coordinate 146,640 of QRFJ01000389.1, read as the reverse complement.
ACTCCAACATTGCAAGTACTTGACTATGCCTAGAAGTCTTCCATTGCTAAATTAGAAATTTAGTTAGTCCGATACTAAAGCATAGTGAGTTGCTTGCAATTCACTGAGGTGATCTCAGGTCTAAGGGATACTTATACCTATATACCATTAGAAACATTCTCAACAGCAGAATGCTCTGGAGTTAGTCATGTTCAATGATGATGTACCCATACATCTCACCTGTATGCCATACTAGTATCTCCACACTCCTTGGTTAAGCGAACAACCAACCTATATGGCATATAGCAACCTATGCTCGATAGACACTGTCATCCTAGTTAACATCCTATCATTTGGTCGTGAACAAATTTAAGGACTAATAGATAAATTCTTTCTTTATCAAAACTAAATAGTCCTAAGGACTTTATCACAATAATGGAGTTCATTAGAAGATGTAAATTTATGATGAAAAAAATGATGCCAAAATATTTTTTAGTAATTAATAAATTAATTATAATATCTCAATCATTAACAGACTGACGATTGGCTTTGGGACATAATTTTCAATAATTTCCACTTATCCTAAAGCCACTCGGCATAGTATCTAATACCCATCATCGACTTATGATTATCGAACTCTTTGATTGCCAGGGCTTTAGTGAAGGGGTTGGCTAGGTTCTCCTTTCCATCGATCTTCTGAAGATCGACGTCATCATGATCCATGATCTCACGGACCGAATGGAAGCAACGCAAAATATGCTTTATCCACTGGTGTGCCTTTGGTTCCTTTGCTTGAGCTATGGTGCCAGTGTTGTCACAGTAGAGTAGGACTGGACCATCAATGGAGGATGCTACTTCAAGCTCGGTGATGAACATTCTCAACCACAGCTTTCTTTGCTGCATATGATGCTGCCATGTACTCTACTTCGCAAACAGAGTCAGCCACTGTACGCTACTTGAAACTTTTCCAGTAGATGGCTCCACCATTTAGAGTAAAGATATATCCCGACATACTTTTACTATCATCATGGTCAGATTGAAAGCTGGAGTCTATAAACCCAACAAGCTTCAGATCTGACTCACCATAAACCAACCATTGGTCCTTAGTATTTTTCAAATACTTAAGGATGGTTTTAACCACCTTCTAGTGATTTTCTTCAAGATCAGACTGGTATCAACTCACTACTCGTATTGAGTATGCCACATCTAGTCTCATACATATCATTGAATACATATTAGACCCCACTATCGAAGCATATAGAATTCTATTCATATGCTCTCTCTCTTCAGGGGTTATCGGATAATTCTTCTTAGAGAGAAATTTTTTGGCCTATCGAAAGATAGTCCTTTTTGGAATTCTCCATGCTGAACCACTTTAGTATAGTTTTTATGTACGTGGACTGGGATATACCAAGTATCCTTTTAGATCTATCCCTATAGATCTTCATCCTTAGGATGTAGGATGCTTCTTCTAAGTCCTTCGTGGAGAACTATGATGACAATCAGACTTTGATTCCTTATAGTGCGGGATTGTCATTCTGGATTAAGAGAATATCATCCATATACAAAATAAAGAATATCATTGCTAGACCATTTGCCCATTTGTAAATGCAGGATTCTTCTCCATTCTTAACAAAGCCATACATTTTGATCACTTTATCAAAATGCATGTTCCAACTCTGAGATGCTTGCTTTAATCCATAAATGGATCTCTGAAGCCTACACACCTTGGACTCATTTATGGATGTGAACCCCTCAGGTTGTATCATATACACCTCTTCGGTTAGCTCTCCACATCTATCTACCAGATCTCGTAGTTCAGGTGCGCAACTATTGCAAGCATTATCTGAATGGATTTGAGCATTACCACTGGGAAGAATGTCTCGTCATAGTCAATACCATAACGTTGACGTTACCCCTTGGCAATCAGACAGACTTTATAGATCTCCACCTCTTTTTTTTTGAATACCCATTTACACCCAATGGGTTTAACCTCTTCAGGTAAGTCAACTAATGTCCATACAACATTGACCTTCACGAAATCCATTTCGAATCTCATGGCTTCTAGTCATTTTTTAGAGTCGGGTCTCTACATCGTATCCACATAAGTGATCGAGTCTTCATCATTCTTATCGAGTTCGATGGGATCGTCATCCTAGACCAAGAATCCATAGTATCTATCTGGATGGCATGGTAGTCTATCGGATCGTCTTAATGGTGCAAATTCACTAGGCTTAGAATCTGATCTGATAAAATTCAACTTAGGTTCAACATTCTGTATTAGACTTTCTATCTATTAAACTTCATCAAGTTCAATCTTAGAGGCAACAGTTCCTTAACCAAGAAACTCCTTTTACAAAAAGGTTGCCCTAAGGCTGACGAACATCTTTTGTTCATCAACATGATAGAAATAGTATCCTTTGATCTTTTTTGGGTATCCTATGAATGTACACTTATCAGACCTAGGTCCAAGTTTATCTATAATTAATTATTTAACACAAGCCGAGCACCCCCAAATCGTAAGGTGTGAAAGTGCTGGCTTATGCTCTGTCCATATTTCATATGGGATTTTAACTATAGACTTGGAACTCTATTTAATAAATAATAAGCTGATTTGAATGCATATCTCCAGAAGGATATCAACAAGCTGGCAAATTTCATCATGGATCAGACCATGTTTAATAGAGTTCGATTCCTCCCTTCAAACACACCATTATGCTGTGGTGTTTCAGATGGAGTCCATTGAAAGAGAATTTTATTCACTCCTAGATATGTGAAAAACTCACTAGAAAGGTATTCTCCTCCTTGATCAAACTAAAGAGTTCTAATATTCTTTCGAGTTTATTTTTCTACTTCACTTTAGAATCATTTGAATATTTCAAAAGAATCCGACTTATGTTTCATTAGATAGACATATCCATATCTGGATAGATCATCTGTGAAAGTGATGAAGTTGACATATCCACCTCTAGCACTTATGCTCATTAGTCCGCATACTTTAGTATATACTAGACCTAAGAGCTCATTGGCTCTCTCATCTTTTTCAGTAAAAGGTGACTTGGTCATTTTACCAAGAAGACAGGACTCATAGGTTGGAAGTGATTCACAATCACTGACTTCAAAGATTTCCTCTTTAGTCAACATATTTATCCTATTTTTATTTATATGACCTAGCCTACATTGCCATAAGTAGATATCTGATACACTATCTAATCTAGGGTGCTTGCCAGTAGAATAGATTACATTAATAGATTGTGATAACATATATACACCATTATGTAATTGTCCGCAGAAAGTAGTAACACCATTCACAATGACATTACAAACTCATTTTTTTATTGAAATTTCATAATTATTCATGGCTAAAAGGCCTACAGAAATTATATTTAAAAAAAACTAGGATAGAAATGATAATCAGATTCAAATACAAGTTTCAAAATTCTTAAAGCTAGAACTGAATCTGGTCTTCCATCTCCATCATTCAGGAATCTCTTGCCTTACTCGAATCTTCTACATACCTGCAATTCCTACAATGAATTATAAATATGATAAGGGCTACCGGTATCTAATACCCAGTCAGTAATATCATAAATAAAGAAATTGTAAGAAGTTATCATATATATACCTTGTCTAACAATAGCTTGCTTCTTTCTCAGCCTGTTCGGGTCTACGAAAGCAATGTACTGAGAACAGTTCCTCTTTCAGTGCCCCTACTTCTTGCAAAAGAAGCATTCAACTTGACTCTTATCAAGCTTGCTCTTCCTGGTCTGGCCCTGCACTGATGCCTCAGCCTGAACATGCACCTTCTTTATTTTCTTCTTCTTGTTCTTCTTCTCTTTTCTAAAGGATCAGGAATGAGAAGATGAACCTTCCACTAAGTTCACCAACTCTTTATGGAGCTGGTGATCCTTCTCAAAGTTCTAAAGTAACCCCAGTAAGACATGGTAGTTTACTTTAGGCTTTGTCACTCTGTAATGAGTAAGGAAAGGGAGATAGGACTTTGGCAGCGAGTTCAGTATTGCATCTTTTCCAAGTTGTTCATACAAGGAAAAGCCGAGTTTGCTCAAGCACTCTATTAGCTCGATCATGTATAGTACATGATCAGTGACAAAGGCTCTATCCTGCATTCTGGCATTGAATATGGTGCAACTAGTCTTGTGCCTCTCAACATCATCGGGTGTGCCAAAAGAATCCTCCAATACTTGGAGCATTTCATTTGACTGAGCTATTTCAAACCTATGATTGAACTCATCGCTCATCGCAGCCAGTATAATGCAATGCATCATGGTTCGATCACTGAGCCACTTTTGATAAGTATCTTTGACTATTCCACGTGCATTAGCAGCTGGCTCCTTAGGTGCAGGATCTGTCAGTACATATAGGATCCATTCATGCTCTAGGATAATCTTTGACTTTAGGTTCCAGCTATAGAAGTTGGGTCCCACCAACTTATCATTGTCCAACAATGATCAAAGTGATAGGAAAGTGGCCATGTCTACATAAAAAAAAACTAAAATCTAATTAGTAATTGATTCGTTAAACCTAAAGATTTGAACTTTAATCAAAAGGTTTCTTCCACTATTTTATTCAAATTGGTAGCCTCTATCTTTAATTCGAGGAATTATCCTAATTTCTTAGTGGGTACTAGAATCCACATAGACTGCACACAAGCCCAACTTTGGTTGGCCAACCCATGTACATCTAAGGGTTGGTTCATAATCAATTGTTTCTCCAAATAATTTTTAGTAATTAAATTTTGCCCCAGCCCTTGATCAGTTGGCTTTGATCTTCTCAAAAAAGGGTCCAGTTAGGTCCAACCACTAACATGACCATACTTAGCCCATCTAACCAATAAATGATCAGGTTCAACTTTGGTTGGCCCACCTGACCACCATTTAGAAAGATGTATCAAAGAGATCATATAATGAATGATCATTCCATCTACTGATAAGCACCAAACCATTGGGCCTCCAATGATTATCCAACTGATGGACCCAATATCATCTACTTTAATGGGAGGCTATGATCCAGTTATCATATAACCATTTCATTTTAGGGACCTAATAATTTTAGAGGATTTATTTATAGAAGTGAGTAGGTCAGATTAACCAGCTTGTCATGATCATTCCACTGGATTCACCAAGTCAGCTTAAGTGAAACCACAAACAAGCTGGTCTAGGAGCACCTAAATCAGTCACACTGATTTACCTAGCTGACATGGGTCAGCTCGAATAGTCAAGTGATTCAATCAAAACATAATCTCACCAAAAGGCCGGATAAGTTCGATCGATGGAAGGGTCTGCCAAAGCTTGCCTTAGACACCATCAGAAATGGTTAGGTAAGCGGGCTGCCAATTAAAAACCATCAGTCTGGTTTACCTTAGACACCAACTGATTTAATTAATTTCAATTAGATCAATCTAACAGTTCGTGCTAGATCGCGTAGCCAAGAATCAAGTCCATCTTGGGTCTTGTTAAAGATATGGACTTGACCAACTACAACTATTGTAATTGATCAAGAGAATTCTTGATCTAATCTAAGATAATAATTGATTAGATTTAGTCAATTCTCTAATTAAGTCCATTTTTTAATCTAACCCTAGGTCTAACCAAATTAACGGACCTAATCCTCTCTAATCCATTTAATCCAGTGTGCTATGATTTGTGTTAGGATTTTCAATTAACAATCCTAGATCCTAATCAATCAACTTCTTAATTCTCAATTAAGTTTTGTGCTGAGGGTTGGGGTTCGGCTTTTTGGAAATGATTTTCATATTTGTAAAATATTTTTACAACATAATTCTATCAACCAAGTTGCATGTTTGATTCATAATCAATATGCATGTAAAATAAACATAAAACTATTTTAGATCTAATCTAAATAGGTTCATGTAATTGAAATAGTTTCAATAATAATCAATCATAAATCTTCCTAGATCAAATCTAACATATTTATGATGATTAAAATTAGATTAAAATATTTTTAATCAGATCATAAAATCTCTTAGATCAAATCTAAAATTTTATGATCAATATTTTAGATCAGCGCATATTAGGATAACCTATTCACTATAAAGGATAAATTTACAATAGGACAACCATATGGCAGTCCGTGCAATCTAAAATATTTTATTTTTAGATTTAAAAATATTTTAAATCTATTAAATTATAAATAAAATTAGATCAAATCTAATAAATTTATGATTAGAGTCAAATCAACATTAACTAGGATAATCTTTTCACTGTAAGGGGTAAACTTTACAGTAGGACAATCTTATGGTAGTTCATGAAATCTAATTTTTTTTTTAATTTTAGATTTAATAATTATATTATAAATTAGATCTAATCTAATAAATAATCTAAATATGCACAAAAATGATGTAAAAAGAACCTAGGCTCTGATGCCAATTGAAGGAACCAGATCTAGTATTTCACGGATAGATCTTTAAACTTTTTCAAGATCATGCTGTAAAAAACTTAAATAAATTAAATATTTATTTAAATAAATATATAAATACATAGATCTTAGATTAATTATATGATCAAGATATGATATTAAATCAAAAATTAAAATCAAACAAGAAAGAAAAGATTGATCAAATCAACCTAGATCTACACTACATCAAATGTAGGTATGAAGTTAATAGATCAGATCTATTATCTGAGCAAGTCAGATGTTCTAACTTACTAATCTAGGCTTGAGGATGAAGTCATCAGCCCCACATGCATCTGGCCTCTAAGAGTCATCCACACGAGCCCACGAACATGATCAAAGATCCTAATGCAGGAAATCAGCACAATATGCTAGCATTGTGCTGATCTTTCTTCAATAGTTGATCTGATGCTTCCTTCTCCGAAACTTGAACACTTTAAAATACCAAAAGAAAAGAGAAATAATTATGATGCTATGACACCTCTCAAAATCTCACAAAAATTGAGGAAGAGATCTAGAACAAAAACCCTAGAAGAAGACCCTCTTCTTCTTCTTTGTTCTTTTTCTAGACATCCAAATTTGTGTTTTCAATATCTCCATGATCCAAATGAATTTTTCTTTGATTTCTCTACACCAAATAGGACTCTCAAATATCTTCAATTCACAAAAATTTTATCAAAATATTCTCTTTAAATAAAGAGATATATAGAGTCCATTTTAGATCAGAAACCTAGACTAGGAAGGACCAAATAAGGGATGTTGTTGGGGCGCCCAACTCTTGGCCGCCCCCACCATTTTTTTTGCCATGGACCAGAAAAGGGGGAACACAAAAATGTCCTCTTTTACCATGAAAATAAAAAAAAAATAAGGAAGGATGGGTTGGCACACTTATGGGAAGAGTTTTGGTTGACAAGGATTCTATCTCATAGAATCCTTAAGAAAAGCAAATTCCCTTTTTGACTTGGTCTTCCAACAAACTTCCATACGGAAAAAAGGAAGAGAGAAGGGAGGCATGAGAAACCTTGGGTGTGGAGATTATTCACATAAAAATACAAAGAGAAAGGGGTGGGACGTGAGGATTAGGTGGTGCAAGGAATAGGGAGTCCTAGTCACACTAGGACTCCTATTTTGACTTGGTCAAACAAGATCTTTTAATCAAATAAAAATAAGAGTAAACCAACCTAATTAAATAAGTTCCTAACCCATTTAAAGACTTAATTAAATTTGATTAAATTAAATTTAATTCTAATTAAATTTTTTAATTAAATTAGAAAATTGGGTTGATCCGAGTCCTAGTTAGACTAGGACTAGTTCTTCCTTGCACTTGACTTATCCAATAAGCCAATTGAACTTGATCCAATCAAGCCCAAACTAAATTTAATTAAATTATATTTAATTAGACCTAATCTCAATCCTCTAGCTTAATTAAATTAAATTAATTAGTAATCTAATTACTAATCGATCCTCCTGCAATACTTGCACTAGGTCAAACATCAATCATATTGATCGTTTAACCCTTAAATGATTCTAAATTGCTGATCAGTCATTTGATCAGAATATGAATTCTAATATGTGTGACCTCATAGGTCCAAACCTCAATCGATAGTATAGAAATAAATTTTTATATCAATCAAAGTGACCATCTAGTAATAATACCCGACGGTCGGATAGGTCGAAAAGTATAGAACACCATCCTTAGAACCCATGTGAATATAGTTTTTGTATAACTCATCCCCTTGATCATAATGCTCGTAGGATACCTTAGAGTTCAACTATCAATTCTGATTAGGTTGTCCACATTGTATTTTAAAATATCAAATTCATCTTATGGATTATCCTGGCCAAGGTTTTGCTATATTGAAATATAGTGATACATTCTTCTCCAACTCTTGGAGTGGTCAATTCCATCTTGATCACACTCTGACTTTGCTAGTACTTGACTGTGCCCAGAAGTCTTTCATTATAAAATTAGAAATTTAGCTAGTCTGGTATCAAAGCATTATGAGTTGCTTGCAAGTCACTGAGGTGATCTCAAGTCTAAGGGATACTTATACCTATATCCCATCAGAGATATTCTCGATAGCAGAATGCTCTGAAGTTGATCATGTTTAATGATGATGTACCCATACATCTCACCTATATGCCATACCAGTGTCTCCATACTTCTTGATTAAGAGGATCACCAATCTATATGGCATATAGCGACCTATGCTCGATAGATGCTATCGTCCTAATTAACAGTCTATCATTTGGTCGTGAACAAATTTAAGGACTAATCGATAAATTCTCTCTTTGTCAAAACTAAATAGTCCTAAAAATTTTATCACAATAATGGAGTTCATTAGAAAATATAAATTTATGATGAAAAAAAGATGCCAAAATATTTTTTATTAATTAATAAATTAATTACAATATCTCAACCATCAACAAGCCGATGATTGGCTTTGGGACATAATTTCCAACAGCCCCAAGGGTCTTTCTCTCTAATTTTTTCATTACCTAAGAGATCTCTCAATGATCTAGAAACCATGAAAAAACCAGCCCAAATTTTTTTTTAAATAATGAAATATGGAAGAATCCTTCTCTAGGTCAAATACTTAGATAAGGAATGTCCAAATTGGGCAAGAGAAAGGGTGCCCAACTCTTGGACGCCCCCTCCTTTTTCTTTTGCATGGACCACCATTTTTTATTGCATAAAAAGTCTTCCTTTTTCACCAAAAATTTTAGGAGAAAATAGGAAGTGGATGGCATCTTATGGGAGGAGTTTTGGTTTGTTAGGATTCTATCATAGAGAATTCAAAACCACAACAACCTGCCTTCATTGACTTGGTCCACAACATAATTTCATGTAAGAGAGAAGGGGAGCAAGTGGGCACACATGGAGACTTAAGAGAAATAAATTTCCATAAAAAAATCCTAAAGAAATGGCGTGGAGACATGGGGTGGGCGTGAGATATCAAGCGGTGCAAGGAAAGAAGTCCTAGTCTCATTAGGACTTCTAATTTGACTTGGTCAAACATGATTTTTGAACCAAATTAAATCAAAATTAATTGAACCCAATTGGAGTAGGTCTTAATTTAATTAATAATTTAATTAAATTCAATAATATTTAATTTAATTTTTTAATCAAATTAGAAAATTGGATTGACCCAAGTCCTAGTTGAACTAGGACTAGTTCTTCCTTGCACTTGGCTTATCTAACAAATCAATTGAACTTGATCTAATCAAGTCTAAACTAAATCTAATTAAATCATATTTAATTAAACCAAATTTAATTAGCAATCAAATTACTAATCGATCCTCTTGCAACATTTGCACTAGGTTAAACATCAATCATATAGATCATTTAACCTTAGAATGATTCACAATCATTGATCAACCATCCGATCGGATCGTAAAATCTAATATGTATGATTCCATAGGTCCAAACCTGAGTTGATAGTATAGGAATAAATTTTTATACCAATCGAAGTAACCATCTTGTAATGGTATCCGACGGTCGGATAGGTCGAATGTATAGAACAACATCCTTAGAACGCATGTGGATATAGTTTTCATATAATTCATCCCCTTGACCAAAATGCTCATAGGACACCTTAGAGTTCAGCTATCAATTCTAATCAGGTTGTCTATATTATATTTTAAATTACCAAATCCATCTCATGGATTACCCTGATTAATGTTTTGCTATATTGAAATATAGTAATACATTCTTCTCCAACTCTTGGAGTGGTAAATTCCATCTTGATCACACACCAACTTTGCAAGTACTTAATTATGCCTAGAAGCCATTCATTACTAAATTAAAAATTTAGTTAGTCTGGTACCAAAACACAGTGAGTTGCTTGCAAGCCATCGAGGTGATCTCAGGTCTAAAAGAATGTTATACCAATATCCCATCAAGACATTCTCAACAGTAGAATATTCTAGAATTGATCATGTTCAATGATGATGTACCCCTACATCTTACCTGTATGGTATACTAGTGTCTCCATACTCCTTAGTTAAGAGGACAACCAACCTATATGGCACAGAGCGACCTATGCTCGATAGATGCCGTCATCATTATTAACAATCCATCATTTGGTCGCAAACAGTTTTAAGGACTAATCAATAAATTCTCTCTTTATCGAATCTAAATAGTCATAAGAACTTCATCATAATAATGGAGTTCATTAGAAGATGAAAACTTATGATAAAAAAGTTAAAAATATATTTTATTAATTAATAAATTAATTATAATTATAATGTAGCACAACCATCAACAGACTAACGATTGACTTTGGAATACATTTTTCAACAAAAACTTATGAATGTTCTGATTCTAGTTTTTAGTCAAATCAAGATGATAGCAAGAGAGTGTCAGGTCATACCCTAATTATAGGAGCAATCTACTAGAAAGGTTCCAAGAAAGATACTGTAGCCTATTCAGTTAGTGATGTAGAGTACATCATGGCATATGATGTAACCATGTAAGCTGTGTAGTTGCTGAGGTTTATTAACAAATTAGAAGAGGCACCCTCCATCGATGGTCCAGTCCTATCATAGCACTAGGGCCATAGCTCAGGATAAAGAATCAAAGGATCAGCAAATTCTACATCATTTTTATCTTAGATATTAGATCTAGATGACGTCAACCTTTAAAAGATTGATAGAAAAGGAGAACTTGATCGACCTGTTTGCTAGGGCCTCAAAACTAAGATGTTTTATGAACTCAAATGGAAGATAGGATATTTGATATCATTCTAATTGGCTTTAAGACAAGTGAGAGTTATTGAAAAATATATCCTAAAGCCAATTATCTAAGATTGTAGATGATTGAAACCTATATATGAATTATCTAATAATAATAGTTATTTGACTGGTTCATCATGAATGTTCTATCTTTCATAAATGAACTCCTAAATTATGATGAAGTCCTTACAACCATATTTAATCAAAAAAGGAGAATTTATCAGATGGTTCTTAAATTATTTATGATCAAATGATAAGTTATTAATAAGGATGATAACTTATTAAGTGTAGATCACTGTATGTCATATGCGTTGGTTGTCCTCATAATCAAGTGGTGTGGAGACACTAGTATGACATGCAGGTGAGATGTAGGAGTACATCTATATTGAACGTGACCAATGTAGCACTCTACTATCAAAATTAGCTAGCTAAGGCCAATAGGTATAAGTGTCCCTCCGACCTGAGATCACCATAGTGATCTACAAACAACTCACTATACTTTGGTGTCAGACTGTCTGTATTTTTAATAAAGATTCGAAAGATTTTTGGATATAGTCAAGTATTTATGAAGTTGGTGTGTGAGTCGAGATGGGATTAACCACTTCTGATTAACTTTAAGAAAAGAATATCTCGCTATATTTTAATTTAGCAAAATGTAGGCCTTGGTAATCCTCATGAGGAGACATGAAATTTGTAAAATTTTGAAACATAATAGAGATCACTTATATGAGTGTTGATAGCTTACTTGAAGTCGTCTTGAGCATAATTGATCAAAGGAAAGAATTATATAGTAACCATGAGCTAGGGTTCTAAGAATATTCTTTTGCATATATTTAACATATTTGATTATCAGGTACCATTGCTAAATGATCATTTTGATTGGTACAGTAAATTAGTTCCGTACTATCGACTTAGGTTCAAACCTATGGGATCGCATATATAAGAGATTATTACCTAGTTAGATAGTTGATTGATGATTTAGAATCATTTTAAGATCAAATAAATAATATGATGAATGTTTGACCTAATGTAAGTGTTGTAGGAGGATAGATTAGCAATTAGATTGCTAATTGGCTCAATTTGATTGAGCAATTGGACTGAGATTGTAACATTCCGAACCAGCAAAATAGTATATTTAAAGATTTTTGTTCAAATATGTGTGATATGGATACCTTGAAAGATTTTTAAAGTAATATTGGTGTGTGTAATAGTTTTGGATGCAATGATGGTTATCTATCATTTCGAGCCCTAAAAAATTTCTAAGTCTGAAAGCTAGTACCTATAAGGAGAGCTATATAAAATATATATATTTTTGAAATAAAAAGTTTCGATAATTGATCTTTAGGTGTTGGTAAGTTGCAAAATAATTTTTAATGAATTTTGGAGATTTTTTTACCTATTTATTCAGAAGCAAGAAAGTTATAAAAGTTTCATGTTTGGATAATTTCAACTAGAACCCAAATTTTAGTTTCTTATTCTTAAGGATTTTGACTTTTCCGATATTTTTATTGATTCCAAATTGGGGGTTGTTTCATATTTGCATTTATGTTTTAAATTTATTGATATCAACTTAAAAAAAATATAAATAAGCAGTGCATAGAGTGAAGCTATGAGTAGAATCTGAAAAATAAAATTTTTGAAATCCTAGTATCCGAGCTGACCCAAAGTGAAATCAAGCCTATCCGAGTCTAAAACTATAGAAATAAGTGTTCTATTTTTTTAAAAGAGCCAGCCAAATTTGGAGTTAAGTTGACCCGAGTGAGGCTCGTGCTGACCCGATTTGGGGCCGAGCCAGCTCGTTCAGCAGAAAATTCTTGGGGCAGACTTAGCTGAGAGTGTTTTAAGTTGTAAATTTAAAAAGGAATGAGTAAGTAGCTTGAGGACATAAATAAATAGTTCAAAATTTAATTAAGCAACACCTATTAAGTAAGAAATTGGATGAAAATTCTTGGATGTGACACCTAACAAGTTTCTTGTTTAGTTTATCCTTCCCAAAATAGAAGCCACTAGTTCCTCTTGTTTTTCTTTTGTTCTAGTTCTTTAACTCAAAATAGAAAAGATAAAGAAGGAGAGAGGATGGGAGAAGGTGTTTTCTCAGTCAAAAAAATAAAACCAAAGGGGAAATCAGCTAGAAAGTGGAGATTTGATGATAAATAAGTTTGAAGGGAAAAGGTTGCTGATGTTGGAAAAGAAGAAAATCTGTTTTGATAGTAGCAAGGTTTTAATTAAGTGAGGTAAGGATTTAAATTCCTAAACTAAGTATAAATTGAACCTTCAATCCTTGTTGTTAGACTTGATGCTTTAATAAAGTAAATTATGAGTTTAGACTTTAATTTGAGGATGAATTATGTTGTCAATTTTGTTGAAATTGTTGAAATAATTTAGCAACTAATTGAAATTATGTTAACTGAACTTGGAACTATTTGTGTGAAAGAAAATATAATTGAATCACCGAAATTCCTGATGTGTATGTTGAGGTTTAGTCAAACCTAAACTAGGATATGTAAAATCAAGGTAAATCTAGGATGGTTAAAGAACAAACATATCACAATAAAGCATGCGTAATTATATTCGTATACCACATAGTTTTGTGTTTAATAGTATTCACCAACTTTATAGGAGAGGAAGAGGGTTCAAAAAGTGCTTTGGGTGAATCAAGCTCTAGAATGATCTGGTAATCATCATTAGGTGAGTGGATTTCCTATTTAACTTTGGTGTTTTTATTGTATTTACTACAAAAAGTGTTTATCCTGAAGCAATAGCTAGACTTCTATAATTTTCAGCATATATGTAAGTATGAGCAAACTTGGAAATAGGAATCAATAAATATGCTTTAATTAAAACTTTGATTTGCATGGAAATGATTTTGAACCAGTGCATATGAATTAAAATGTTAGTCAATTTTCTTTTGAAACTGAGCCATGGCATTAGCATATCATACAACATATTTCAGCCGGCACCACAGTAGTATCAACAATTAAGATACCCAATGGGGCTCAGCAGTTACTAAAAGGTCTGGTGGGGCTATATCAGCAACATTCATACTACATGTTGATTACCTATGGTAGTGGTGCACTGAGGGTAATCGACAGTAGTCAGCAGCATTCTTTAGCAATGAGACAGTGTTTTATTATAAATCAATAAATTTATTTCAGCCCAACCAAATTTCTTCAGCAAAATGATTTATTATGGTCGCATTGTTGTTTAGCTTATTCTATTTTAAAGGAAGATGAATTATATATGCTCTATGTTATGATGACATGTATTATAGTTTATCTTTTCCTATTTTTCCATTGTTAAATGGATTATCCGTTCACTAGGACTTAGGTCTCATTTTTACCTCTTTTTCCTAAACATAGATTCGGAGCACTTTAGCCAGCCTTAGAAGTAAAGTAGTAGCATACTTATCAGCATTCAAACTAGATAGGATGGCCATGTTGGACTCTAGACAGTGGATGTTTTGAGGATATTTTGTATATGTATATATATCTTGTAAAGAACCTAAATCTAAAAGAGTATGTTTCAATATGTCATGTGTATGGGTGATGTATTATCAGAGCAAAAGCTAGTTATGTTTAGTTATTTTTGAACCCAATTGGAAATAGTATGGTTGATGATTTAGACCTTAAATCTTAAATCTTGATATTATACTTCATCCTAGCAATAGCTTAGAAATCCCCTTAACCTTTAGATAAGGGTGGGGTGTGGCACCGTTACCGATAGTTAGCAAGGGTGGGGTGTTACAAGATTAAGTCTAATTAAATTAGATTCAATCAGAATTGCTTTAGATTTAATTTGATTAAGTTCAATAGGTTTATTAGATAAACCAATTGCAAGGAAGAACAAGTTCTTATTTGACTAGGACTTGAGTGTACCAAATTTCTAATTTGATTAAAAAATAAATCTAATTTAAATTTAATTAAATCTAATTTAATTATACTTCTAATTTAATTAGGATTGTCTATTAATTAGGTTGACTTAAAATTATTTTAATTTGGGTTCAAAATGTCTTGACCTAGTCAAAGTAGATGAGTCCTAGTTAGACTAGGACTCCTTTCCTTGCGCCACTAAAAGCCCATGCCACATATTTATTTCTAGATTATTTTTATGAGTTTCTCCATGCCCACTATTTGATAGTTATGGAAAGAAATTTGACTTAGTTAAATTTTGGAGTTGGTTTAGATTTGAACTCTGTTTGATAGAGTCCCAAATTCTTAAAACACCTCCTTTCCTTTATGTAATTAATTCTCTATGCCTCCTGATTATTTTTGTGCCATTTTCCTTTTATTTTGGGCATTACCTTCTGGTATCCCAAGCACAAAATCAAGGGGGAGGCATCCAAGAGTTGGACGCCCCCCAAACTCCTTGGTTTCCTAATTAGACTAGGTTTTGACCTAGTCTCGTAGATACAAAAGGGAGGATGCCTCCTTTCAGTTTTAGAATGTAAAAAATCCTAGATGAATCACAAAAAGCCATAGAAAAAGGAGGAGGAGGTGTGGGAAGCTTTGGAGGCCATGATCCTTGGAGAAAAGGCTTTGATCTTGACATCAAAAGTTGATGTCCAGAAGAAACAAAGGTAAGAGAAAAACTATTTTCTCTTATGATTTTCTTTTATAGTTTTTTCTACTTATTCTTATATAA
This sequence comes from Cocos nucifera, assembly GCA_006176705.1. Classification (NCBI taxonomy): domain Eukaryota; kingdom Viridiplantae; phylum Streptophyta; class Magnoliopsida; order Arecales; family Arecaceae; genus Cocos; species Cocos nucifera. Next base: position 130,854 of record QRFJ01000389.1, on the reverse strand, counting down.
TTTTCTATGAGAAAAATATGAAAGAGAGAGGGAGAGGGCATGGGGATTAATGCTCCAAAGAGTTGGGGCATGGTGGTTTATTTTGGGATGTGATCTAATCATCCCTTGATGTGAGAAGAAGAAGAGAAGAAAGTCCTCTCTTACAGTTTCTTTGAGAGCCCTTCTTCTCCATCTTTTGTGAGGCTTTTACCATCAGAAAATCATAAACAAATAGATCAAGAAGTGTTGAAAATAATTAAGGAGAAGGTCTCCTCCTATCTTGGTATGGAGATGCATTTAGAGCATCAAAGGTTAATGTGCTAAAAGAGAAGATATATCTTCTCTTAGGATAGTTTTTAGATCTTCATTCGACGAACCTCCAATCTGTATTGCAGCTTCATATGGACTATCTGTACAAGCCGAACGTGTGTATGGATCCATGAAGCAAGGACAATAATGGAATCAACCATGGAGTTCTAGACCCACGCGAAGATAAGAGATCTGATCACTTCTTCACCTAGAAGGGATCTAGGATTTGATCTAGAACTGTTCTAGATCTAGGATATTGATCTGATCAATACCAAAGCACTTTAATTTTCATATTTATGTATGCATTATGACATGTTATAGGTCCTACATGTAGGGTTTAGTAATTAAATTTTATGCTTCAGTAGATTAAATAGTTTAATCTACATCTTCCGCTTGATTTATTTTTAAAAAGTTTTGAAGTACAAGCATGAAATCCTGCATGTTTCCCAACATATCATCCATCCAATTTTATTTTCAAGGCATCCATCCATAATATTTTTCTATTTTTTATTTCATTGGATCCTTGGTATACCTGCAAAATCATTTGCTAAACTTTAGTACCAAAGCCATCTTGGGTCCATGGATGTTAGAGTACATGATTCCTTTTGGAATCCAAATTTATTTAATTAAAATTTGGTTGATTCTTTTGGTATTGCATTCTAAAATTTTATGGCCAACTTTGTTACATTTGAAATATGTAACTGAGTAATTTTCAAATAAAGGTTTGCTAAACATGTTTTTGATAAATTTTTATTTTCTCAATAAATTATAACCAATTCCTGCTTTATGAAAAATAGGCTTTTGATTACTTAAAATTGCTTAAAACTTTTGAGATCCTATAGTAAATTTCTTGAGCATGGGCTTCAAGTTTTCAATCTCCTTCTCAATTTTTCATTTTCTTCCATAAGATATTTCTTTTCTTCTAACAATAATTTTTCTTTCTCTTCAATATAAAGTTTTGATTTTTTATTTTTTTTTAATTTAGTATTTTCTTCAACTAAAGATTTTTTAGTTTTAAAAAGTACATTCTTTTCTTCAGCCAAAAAATTTATTTCTTTCAAAAAATTTTCTTTTCACTCAAAAGATTATTTTTTTCATTAGCCAATAGAAGATTTGATCTTTGAAGCTCTTTATTTTTTAGCCTTAAATTTTTTAATTCATCCATTAATTCATGAAAGGCTTCTAGAAGCTCATCAAATATAAATTCAAAAAAATTATCAATATTTACCTCATCATTTTGAGCCATCAAGATAGGATTTGCAATGCTTTCTTGTTAGGACAATTGGTATCACTCTGATATCAATTGCAGCAAAAATTCCAGATCTTTATCATGGACTTGAGAAGACCATTGACGTTCTCTATGGCAGCAGATCACCGATCCATCAATCTAGATATGTGATGGGGCGCCTCACTCCATGTGCTTGAGGAAGGTGCCTCCTTGGGGAGGCAACTGTAGAGAGAGAAGAGAGAAGAGAGATTGAGGAAGAAAAGATCTATATTCCAATGCATAATAAAATCCTAATACAACCTATGTATTTATACATAGCTATTAGGCCTGACCAAAAACTCTCCTGGCTAATCCAATACATGAAAGCATTTATTGAGCCCATGTACATATATGTCACATGCTCTCATCCTCTGGATCTAGTCTCGATCCATACATGAGTTAGCCCCCTTAAGACCATATTGGACTAGCCTTAAGACCCCTTGGATTAAGCCTAATCCAAGACCAAACAGAAAACCCCATTTAGTTCTGTTTGCCACCATCGAGCTGGCTCTATCATGAGTTGAGCTGGCTCGACTCTATCTCGCTCAAACCCTATCTTCTATTTGCCTGAGATAGATCGCTTGGCTATGCTCTGAGCCAACTTGCCTTTGTGTTAGCTCTTTGTCTTGGCTAATTCTTCTCCTTAGCTTTGATCCTTTGCTCTACCTTATTTCTTAGGTCTCTGGAGTATCTACCAAGCCCCTTAAAATCCTCATATTTGAACCTCGAGTCTGTGCAAGGCTACATGCTACCTTCACCTAGGACAACTTCTATCCTAGCCCTAGGACTTATATCTGCCCTAGTCTTTCGGAGCCAACATCCTAGCTCCTCATATGGCCTCCCAAGACTTGGAATTACCATAAATCCTAACAATCTCTATCTTGAGAGCACTTGAACCTCCATGGATCATCCATCTCCATCACCAAAAGGCTTCGCAAATCCATGCTTTGGTCGAACTGCTGAATGCATCCCTGACTACTTCCCACCTTCCTATAATCGAAGGACATATAGCCGCTTCTTCAGCCTTTCCTCAACCATTACCCCTTGGAAAATCTCTCTTCATCCGCCAAACAATCCCACACTGCCCATCTTCCTAGAGAACCTTGTCACCCATCATACACCCCGGTCTCTCCAATCAAGATCGATCAAAAAATCATGTACCCAAACCTTCCACCCTAAAAATAATCCTTCCCATTAATCCTCTCAGCCTCTGCCTTCAACCCGCTACTCTCGGTTGGTCAAACCACAGCAATGATAAAGGTAGTTCTGAGATATACCATGGAAAATGTGTATAGATTTTTGATTTTTTCCTATATGATTCTCCTTCTCCTCCATGCATTATCAGGCTTTGATACCAAATGTTGGGATAATCGATATCACTCTAATACCAACTACAGTGGAAACCCCTGATCTTTAGTGTGGACCTAAGAAGATCTTTGATGTTCTCTATGGTAGCAGATCATCGATCCACCAATCTGGATATGTGATGGGGCACGTCCCTCCTTTAGCTTGAGGAAGGCCCCTATTGGGGTGGCAACTCTAGAGAGAGAAGAGAGTAGAGAGATTAAGAAAGAAAAGATTTGTATTCCAATGCATAATGAAATCCTAATACAACCTATGTTTTTATACATAGCTATTAGGCCCGACCAAAAACTTCTCTAGCTAACTCAATACATGAAAGCACTCTCCAAGCCCATGTACATATGTCTCATGTGCTCTTATCCCCTGAATCTAGTCTTGACCCATACATGAGTTAGCCTCTTTAAGATCTTATTAGACTAGGCCTTACGACCCCTTCGATTGAGCCTAATCCAAGACCAAACAAAAAATTCCATTCAATTTTGTTCGCCACCGTCTAGCTGGCTCTATTATGAGCCGAGCTAGCTCAACTACATCTCGTCCAAACCTTATCTTTTGTCTACCTAAGACAACCAGCGGCTATTCCCCAAGCTGACTTGATCTCAGCCAGAGCCGGCTTGGCTGGGTATTTGAGCTAGCTTGCTTGTTTATCAGCCCCTTATCTTGACTGATTCTTCTTCTTGGCTTTGGTCCTTTGCTCCACCTTGTGTTTTAGATCTTCAGAGCACCTACCAAGCTCCTCAAGGTCCTCACACTTGAATCTCGAGTCCGTTCAGGGCTACACACTGCCTTCACCTACGATAACTCTTGTCCTAGTCCTACAAATCACATCTATCCTAGTCTCCCAAAGCCAAGACCTTGGCTCCTCCTATGGCCTCTCAAGGCTTGGGAGCACCATAAATCCTAACATTTCTTTCTTTTTCTTATTCTTTTCTTTGCCTTTCTCTCCCTTAACTAATATTTTCTTTCTTCATTATTTTTTCTTTTTTTTCTTCTTTTCATCCTCATGATCCATGAGGCATATGTTGGGATGAGCTTGCTTATTCTCTTAGAAGCTTGGTTCTTCTTTTTGACTTGCTCTATCATAAGTTATTTTCAATTTCTTCCATATTTGATTGACTAAAATACATGAAGAAATTTTATTAAACTTATTAATATCTAAGAAGTAATAAAGTATATTCATGGCCTTAGCATTAAGTTAGACCATTTTTTTATCATACTCTTTCAATACTTTGGGAGTATGTAAGTTATCGATTATAATCTTCCATAAGTTATAATCATGGGATTGTATGAAGATGTGTATGCGTACTTTCTAATAATTTTAATTTGAGCCATTAAAAAGTGATGGTCGATCTATAGAATGGCCTTCATTGAAAAAAGATTCTATTTGGATTGCCACAAACTTTTACTCTTTAACCGCTAGATTAACAATCAAATATTAGAGCACCTGCTCTGATACCAATTATTGTCTAGAGGTAGCAACCCAAGAGGAAGGGTGAATTGGGTTCTTATAAAACTTTAACTAAATTTAAAATCTAAACAAGTATGTACTTTAATTTTAATCTAAGTAGTATGATTGAGATGAGTACAATATAAGTAGTAGTGGATTCAAGACATGCAAATGTTATGCAGGAATTTAAAGACTAATCCAAGTAAATAATGAAGCAAGTAAGGAAAGAATCAAAGGCACAATACAAACACACAAAATTTTATAGTGGTTCGGTGCAACCCGTACCTATATCCACTCCTCAAGATTCTTTTAGGATTTTTAGTATAATCTACCCTTGATTACAATGTATTTGTTTTCTGGAGCTCACAAATAATTCTAGTTGATTTTTATGAAAGTCCAACCAAAATCTAATACCGTTAGTTTTTTGGGTTCACTAATAGTCCAGTTGATTTTTTAGGCCAATCAATCAAAATCTATATAATGTCTAATTACGAGCTTGGATAAGCCTAAATCCCAAGTTTCTTTCTCTCAAAATAACTTGTAAAGAAATAAAATACAAGGATGAAGAAGTTCAGCACAAAAGAAAAATAGAAAAAATAAATTCTTTGAAGCTCAAAGAAGTTGCTAAATATATGCTCTTTTGAAGTTTCACTTCTCTTCAAATGATGCTTGAGAGGTTGTGCTAGATGTTAAAGAAGATATCTCTTGAAAGCCCTCTAATTTCGCTACTTGATTCCTCACTTTTCTCTCTTCTTTTGATGTGCAGTGGAGCTTATTCAAATCTGAAAATGATTTCTCTCTTAATCCTACTTAATCTTACTTCTAAATTGATTCTCCATCTTTAAATATTCTTAAAGATTGTTGGAGAGTGAGTTCTAGCCATTGGAAGCTTTGAAATAGCTATTGAAGACAAAAAAGGAACATTGGAGAGGTTGTAGAAACTATCCGTTAAAGGCTGTCAGACATCGTCAAGCTGGCTTGGATCTAGCTTAGAGCTAGCTCGATGATAGAGCTGACTTAAATTTGATTTCAAGCTATCTTGAATTATAGAATTTAAAAAATTAGTTTTCTATTATCCTTAGAGAGCTAGCTTAGATCTAATTTGAGCTGGCTCGAATAGTAGAATAAAGAAATACCATTTTTGCCATCATGAGAGAGCTGGCTCAGATCCAATTTGAGCTAGCTCGGCTATGTGCCAAATCAAAGTATTAATCTTATTTCATGCTAGAGCTTGCTCGATTCTTGGGCGTGTCGGCTTTAAACTTTTCAACTTCATTTTTCTTCATTATTTGACCTTCCAAACTTGAATTTCTTAACTCTAAATCTTCCAAATGATATTTGTTTCTTTCTCTTTTATTTTTTTATAATGAACCATTCAAATTCATGAAAATTTCTTCTTTTAAGTGCTTTGGCTTGACATCTTGGGAGAACATATCCTCAAGATAAATTCTTCAATGTGAGCATTTAAGAAACCTTATATTCAATCTTGAAATACATGATTAGTAATATTTTTACTCAATATTTTATGATCATCAAAATCAATCATAGACTCAATAAAGAAAAACATGCCGATGAGAAATCGAACCAAGATTACCATTTTAAAATAATACCAACATTTGAGATATGGCACATAAATAATGAATTCTATAAGTATTGAATCAAAGCAAGATAGTGAAGAATGATTAAAAAAAGTATCATTCCATTGAAATGAAGTGCATTACAAATGATGGTCTTTAAGATTGATTACATCATAAAAAAAGGAGAGAAAAAAGAATAGGAACGAAGTCCTACTCAGACTTTAGGGTACCTACTCTGGCCAATACAAGGGAGTGCTTTAAGTCATTTACTTTTTCTTCGAGATCTTTCCTTGCTACCAAGCTCTTGCCAAGTAATTTTTGGGATCTTCGAAAGTCATCCTCCACTTCTCTTAGTCTCTTCCTTAAAACTATGGATTCAGTCTTAGCATCCTTCACCAAATTCTCTTGGAAGGTTATCTAAATTTTGAGTTGAAGGAGCTCATTCCTAGTCTTCTCAAATGTAATAGTGAGATCTTTGAGGGTATCTTCAAAGTGGCAACTTCATTCAGATCTACACTTGGGCTAGCTTGAGCCCTATCCGCTAATCGCTTTCGAAGTCGAGCTACTTCCTCTTTAGCCATTTGAACTTTTTATTTAAGATTGGTAATTTGATCACACTAGCCAAGCCTATAAGTGTTGTATGAATCGTAGACCGTGCACAACTAACCTTTTAGACCAATCCCAGCCATACTCTTCTTGATTGGTGGACCATGTCATGCTCCTCTCCAATAGCAAAATTTTTTATTTTGCTGCTCTAAGTTCGACTTCAAGGGAGTTGACTTTTATGGTTAAGGCCTAGGATTTTTTGCTGGCATGTTTCTTGGTCACCTCAAGCTCTTCACTCAAGTGGTATTTCTTGATAGTATATTCTTTAAAAGTTTGTTTGGATGCCTGGAGGAGATGGCTGATTTCAACTATGGCCTCCGCATGGTTTTTCTTGGATTTTTAGAGCTTATTTTTAGTCTTCTTCAACTTCTTGCTAACTTGACAAACTTCCTTCCTCAAATCCCTATGATTGGAGACTGCACTCGATGTATAAACATATCACCACACAAAAGTATGAGAAAAAAGAAAATTTGATTTTATTAACCAAAATATTTAAGTATATAGAGATAGAAAAAGAAAAAGTATAATAATAAGAGGTCTCAGACCTCTGGAGGAGGAGCAGTAGAAGAGCTCAACATGGCCTTAGCAGGTGCCGGCTCCTCAGTAGGCATAGGGGTGGGTTCAGTAAGTTTTGTAGCAATAGGCTTAGCATCCAAAAAATTAGCTTTGGCCGCAAGAGGCTCTGCCTCATCTTTAGAAGGTTCATCTATCAAGATGCCAAAGTCCAACTCAGGGAACCTCTCAGCAACCTTCCTCTAGTAGAGGTCAAACCCTTTGATGAAAGCCTTCTGTGCAAACACCACCGTAATGTTCTTTAATTCCTCAAAAGATTTGAAGGATGAAATGGCTTGCTTCATAGCCTCGATGAGTTGCCTCCTTTCTTCGATGATCTTGACCTCGACCTCCTTCCACTTCTCCTCCTCCGAGGTTAGTGCAGACTTCAACCCTGTCATGGCCTGTTCTTTCCTCTTGAGCATCTCTTATAGATGCCCAACCTCGATCGAAAGATGCCCTACTTTGGCCTTATATTCTCGAGCTGCCTCCATGGCCTTTGAGGCCTTAGCCTTATGAATATTGATTGCCTTGATATTAGTGATCATTGGGCGAACCACCTATAAATGATGAAGTCAGTTGTGCTACTAGAGAATGCATGATTGAATTTGAAGAAGGGGTAAAATAATTATCTCAAGAAAAGCCCCGAGAGAATCCTTTGTCCACTGCTCGAGCTCGGTATGAATGATCCTATCGACCATGTTTGGTAGAGTGTACCCATCAATCAGGGCTTTGATGATATTTCAATCGTCAAATGAGGCATTCTCCAAATCGATGCTATCACCCCTGGACTCCCCAAAGTTCTTTTGGGGTTGAGCTTTCTTAATAGTTGTCTTCTTCTTCTTTTCCATCTCATTTTCCTTTCTGACAGGAGGTGCTGGGGCAGGAACCTCAGTAGGTAGACTCGAGATTGTTGGAGGAGCTACAGTCTCGGGAGCGGGGGCTACCTATGTTAGAGCGATCGAGATCATGCTCCCAATCTTTGCTTTCCCTAGGGGCATTGTTCTATCTTTTATGGGCCTTAAGACCCTTTGACATCATCTTTAACTCTTTAGGAGTCATTTCTGCAATAACAAATAAGGTGAGGTTAGAAGAAAGATAAAAGGAATAGAAGAAGATGTAAATGTATACATTTAGGGTTGAACTAGCTCAAGTTGAGGTTGTATAAGGTTTGATTATCAACTAGTTCTGATAGCAAAAGAGCTTTATAGTTTCTCAGTTTGCTGGTAGAGTCAAGATCTTCTCTTTCTAGCCTAGGGAACCTATGGACTGACTCTCTCAACTAACCCTATGGAGGAAGCTCTAACTCTACAGAAGGATAGAAAACTAAGAAAAACTTCTTTGAATTATGAATAGAGAAAGAGGCATCCTTGAGCAACCCCTTCTTACTGAACTGAAAGGATAAGTACCACAAGTCCTTGGCAGAAGGATGGTGCTTAAAGGTAAAAAGAATTTGGAACAAAGAAACTGTAGGATGGACCTCAGCTAAAAGATAGAGAGCAAGAAATCTTATAATAAATCTAAAAGAGTTTGGAACAATAAAGGTAAGAGATATATCTAAAAAGTGAAAAAGGATGACAATAAAAGGGGGAAGGGGAAGCCTTAGTTCGGTGTGGAATGCTTCTAAGTATAAACAAAAACGATCCTAGGGAGAGGGCCAAGCTCATCCGTTCAATCTGAAAAGCTTCAGTTCATACTCTGAAGGGATTTAGTATTGAACTCTAATTAAAGATAGATCTTTGGGAGAAAGAGAACAAGGGATAGTTTCTAGAACAAAACGTAGATGAGCTAACTCCCTCGGCTCGATTTCATTCCTAGAGCCAAGGTTAGGGGAGCTTGGATTGGATGGACTCCTAGAACTAGTTGACCAAGAAACTTCATAGGTCATTTTGGGTCAAATAAAATTAGAGAAAATACACTAAAACTCAAAAGAAATTGGTAATGAAATTTTTGAAAAATTAAGGAAGAACAACAAGTCCTCCCAAAAAATTCCTGAAGGTCAAAAAATGAAAGAAAAATAAGAAATGCAAGAAGAGGGTTAGGAGACTAACCTAAACCAATCGAAGATTTTAGGGACACAATCAAAAAGGTGGAAGACAAATAGAGGAGGCATCGAGGACCAGAGGGATCATAGGAAGAGTGAAACGAGACTCTCGGGCTTGAAGAATATGAAAGGCAAAGAGGAAATGGAAAACAAGAACTGGAATAGGGGAAGAGAAGGGGAAGAAGACTTTTAAATAGTTAGGAAAGTTCTAAGGCAATTATGATTGCAGATCGCCTATGCCCAAACCTCATCTACCGTGTGTCCCTCTCATCATGGCTACAGCTGATGTCTGATAGGGTTGTTGTGACACCATACATAAAGCTCCAAGCTGGGAGGAATTTTAAATGCTGATGTCATTTTGGGTTATTCAACATTAAAGAAGCTTTGGTGTTAATTTGAATACATCAAACCTTTTCATCTTTCAAAGGTGGGAAGCCAGACGAGACATTGGTATTCGTAGATTTTGATACTCCCTTCATTCGAACTTCAATCTCAAAAATAGGGCGACAAGTGTTGGGAGTAAAATGGCTCCCGTCAAAGTCTAATTAATTATAAGACCTTGGTATAGTGCTATCTAGAGTAATGTGTTAGATATGTGTGCCCTAGAAGCCAGATTGGCTGATACTTGCAATACACTTCTAAGGGCAAAATTGAAATTTTGACTATAAATAATAAAATGGATTATATTCTATCATAGTGTGTATTTGAAAATGTCTGTGATACATCCTTTGAGTTAATGACAATGATAGTTCATATTTTCAAGAGTTGAAAATTTAAGACATGAATTTTCATTATTAACTCATAAAATGCTCTCGATCGTAGGATCATCATGAGGATGGTGATTGATCCAAAAGGTTGGTGTACGATCACTTCTTTAGGATTAGATGAGTCTTGAGTCTACGGTGTAGAGACACCAGAGTGAGAGTATAGGTACTCGTTGGAGAACGAGGGCACTGAGCGTGACCACCTCGAGTAGTCATGAGGAAGTCTACCTTCTCGTCGATGACTGGCTCGAAGCTGCAGTGGTGTGTCTGGTTCTTTGACCTGAGGTGCATCGGCAGTTCACCTTGAGGGTGTTATAGTTTGACTACACCATAACTCGATCTCCTAGCCATTTAGAATCCTGAGGTGTATGTTGGCTATAGCATGTTCATTGTAGGAATTGGAATGCACCAGATGGAATCTATCTACCTCGGTGGTGAGGAGCAGCCCTATGATGATCATGAGAATCAAGTCCATAAGCCCATGGCCATGGCAGAGTGAAATAATAGAAAGAGTTTCTATTAGATTTTCACATTGGACTTGAATCGAATGATTAATTCATATGACGAAATTAGGGTTTGACGAGATCACCTTAACTCTAATCTGATTGGGGCTCAAGATAGAGGAACTTAATCACACAGGTAACTGCACCAAGAGGTTCGCTTTTAGTTCTGATGGGTTGCCACCATATGCTACTAGGTATCACTGGTGGATTTTGGGAGCAATTAGAATGATTTGGATGATCGATCATACTAGTTGTCTGAATCAAAAAAGTTTTGATCCATCAAAAGGTATTTCGATGATATCGATGATAGAGATCACGACATATCCCATTACCATACGGAACTAAATCTAATTGGATCACACAAATAAGGGTTTGGATCTAGATATCATCAATTGGATTAATCCAATTCAATTGATTTGAATAAGATTTAATTTGGTTCAAGAAAATCGTGCTAGGACACGATTGAGCCTAATGTTCTCCTTTAACAATCATTAAAGCTTATCGCGACTGAGCCAAATGTGTTTGTACTCACTCAGTAATCTTTACTTGGTCTGACTGGAGCTTGTCCAGTTCAGAAAAGGATTGTTTTAATTTATGAGATAAATTTGAGATAACATTTGCCATTTTCCATCACATGCTAAATTTTGTCTTTGGACTTTGGTCAAATGTTGACCTTTGACACTTAGACATCTGCTTATATGTCATACACCCATAGGAGACAACCTTGGGCTTTGTCCCCCTACTAAAAAGTAGATAGATGAACCTAGGCATGTGCCCCATGAGGATAAACTATGGAGTCCCATATAGATGGGACTCCTATTGCTTCAGGGATTCAAACTAGATGGCACCATGGAGACTTGTTTGACCCAGTCTTGGCACCATCTAAGGAGAGTTTTGAGGGTTTCTCATCTGATTGGATCAAATGATGTCAACCCACCAATCAGATTTAGATCTGATTACACAAAGGGCCATGATTGGCTAGGATGATGTGGCACTGCATACCGCAGCAGTGTTTATATAAACCCTATCTATGTTTAGAATTATAAGCTTTTGCCTTTAGCCCATGCCACAAAGCTTCTCTCCCTCCTTCTCCATGCCACCCTATAGTCCTCTCTCTCCTCTCCATAATCAAGAGATTTTGGGCATGAGTTAGGTGCTATCCAAGCACATGAAAGGCGATAAAAAAGGAAGAAAGCAGCACTGCTGCAAGAGATAACAACTATTCTTCAAAAGCCATTTTGAAGACCTTTAAGGTCAGACCCAGATCTAATTTTTGGAGGATTGATTCAAAAGAAGAAGATCTTTAGATCCTGTCCAAGTGGATACCGATAGAGGCCAGGCGCTTGCATGGCTGCATCTAGAACCTCAGGCAAACATCGGGATCATCATAAGGTAATAGGATTACCTATAACAAAGGTATAATTAAATTAAATTTAAATTTTATTTTATTAGATTAATAAGATCAAATCTAAAAAATCTTAGATCTAATTAAGATCTTAAATTTTTTTTTTAAAAATATTCCTCTTGATCCAATCAGATCTGAACGAACCTAACCCAGGAAACAAGGTTTTTCTCTACAATTGGTATCAGAGCCAGGTTGCAAAATTTATTAGATCTAATTTTTAATTTATTTTTGATCTAATAATTAGATAATTTTAGATGTTACATAATATTTTGTTTGATCTAAAATTAGAAAATTAAAATTAAATAATCTAAATCTAAGATGTATGAGATGCATGACTAGACTAGGAATAGAATTGTTCTATGTGTAGTCTAGCATGATCATAATTTTAATTTAATTAATTTTAATTTTTAGATCTATTTATTTATTATTTTTTAATATTATAAATATTAAATTAAATCTAAAAAATAGAAAATAAATTTATTTAATTTATTCATTTGAGATATGATAGATGCATGTTTAGACTAGTTGTAGAATAGTTCTACAAAATTATCTAGAATAAATTTTAATTTGATATGATCAAATTTAAATCTTATTTTTTATATATTTATGAGATAATTTAGATCTAAAAACATGCATGATATGATACATGAGATGTATTCAAAACATATTTTTAGTTAGATCAAATTTTTATATAAGTGATATATGATGCAGATCTAACTGGTTTTATAGATTTATCATGTTTCTGATTAAGACATTCTCCTTGGCCGTCCGATCATAAGTATGAAGTAGTATTTAAAGGCCCTCTCCTCCTATTCGATGGAATGTTCTTATGATATATAGGGGTGCTGCACGTTCATCCTTAATAAGAAATCAAAAACTTATTTTCTGCAAAATTCTAGATCCTAAAATCCTAGGATTTTATATACATATTTTATTTATGAACCCTAAACTTGATTAAGAATTAAGATTATGAAATATATTAGGTCTAAAATTAAGAATTTAAAGATCTAAGACACATTCATAAAATTGGGTTCGGACTTGGGTAGCTCAATTAGGTCTAGCAGTTGATCAAACTGAATCAAGAGTTGGTTAAATGGGATTAAGAGTGCTTAAATTGACTAGCCTAATAGGATTAAGTTTGGGTCAAGGTCGAGTCATATAAGTGATCGATCAAGTTAAGACCTAATTAGGCTCAGTGGTTAGAGTCAGAATTGTAGGCTAACCTTATTGGTTCTGGCTCAACAATTTGGTATCTAAGATAAGTTTGGCAGATACGATCGATTGGTTTCTAATTAGGATGTACTCGACTTGAATGCATTCTTATTGAGTTAATGGCACATCCCTTCCACTGATCTTACTTACCTGGCCATATTTGTCAGCTCAGTCCTAATTTAAGGTGGCTAACAATCCGAGCTAATCCATGCCACTAGGTTAGTCATAATATTTATGGCTATGTTAAGTCAAGTTTATAAAAACCTAAATCAAATCTTTCTAAGAAAAGATTAAGTCTAAGATCTTCCACCATTGTAGATGTGCAGGCCCATTCTGAGGTTGACTGTTCTCGGCTGGTCACAGTGGTTCAGTTGCATCGATAAGATGCAGCCATGTCTATTAGGCTTTGGATGCTACAAGCTGGAGGATGGATTGGGCTCAATATTTTGGATATGGTGAGAGACCTAATTAGAAATCCAATCTATGTAAATTATGGGTCTGACTTAACTAAGGAGTGAATCAATATTTCGAGCACAGTGAGATTTATGAATTAGAGATCAAGTCTGGGTGCACCATGATTAGAGAATCATTGGATAAGAGTTGTTCACTCATTGGCTAATCCATCACCAATAACTGTTAGGTGAGGTGATAAATCAGTTGGTGGGACTGCACCACCACTAGAAATCAGTAATCATAGAGATTTTTGCATCTCTATAGAGAAAGTATAGGGATTCAAAAAAATAGAGGGAGCTAATTTATTTAAAAATCAAATTTCTAAATAAATTTATCAAGTCTTAGTTATAAAATCTAACTAGAAACTTTGACTCTCTATAGAAAAAAGAAAATTGACTGCCTCCAACCCACTAGCCCGTATCCTGGATACCCATGAACTGACCAGACTCAATTACAAGGATTAGCTCTGGACGTTCAAAATTATTTTGGATTTGGAGAAGTTGACTCATGTATTGGATCAAGATCCCCCCACCTTACCAGCTCGTCCTCGAGCAGTCATAAAGAGTCTACTTTCTCATCGATGATTGGCTCGAAGCTGCAGTGGTGTGTCTGATTCTTTGACCTAAGGTGCATCAATAGTTCACCTTAAGGGTGTTATAGTTTGACTACTCCATAACTCGATCTCCTATCCATTCAGAATTCGGAGGTGTATGTTGGCTATAGCATGTTCATTATAGGAATTGGATTGCACCAAGAGAAAATCTATCTACCTCGGTAGATGAGGAGCAGCCCTATGATGATCATGAGAATCAAGTGCATAAGCCCATGGCCATGGCAGAGTGAAATAATAGAAAGAGTTTCTATTAAGGTTTTCACATCGAACTTGAATTGAATGATTAAATCATATGACAGAAATTAGGATTTGACGAGTTCATCTTAATCCTAATCTGATCAGGGCTCAAGATAGAAGAACTTATTCACACAAGTAGCTACACTGAGACATTCATTTTTAGTTTTGATGAGTTGCCACCATGTACTACTAGGTGTCACTAGTGGATTTTAGGAGCAATTAGAATGATTTGGATGATCGATCATTCTAGTTGTCTAAATCAGAAGAGTTCTGACCCATCGAAAGGTATTTCGATGATATCGATGATAGAGATCATGACATATCCCATTACCATACAGAACTGAATCTAACTAGATCACACAAACAAGGGTATGGATCTAGATATCATCAGTTGGACTAACCCAATTCAATTGATTTGAATTAGATTCAATTAGGTTTAAGGAAATCGTGCTAGCACATGATTGAGCCTAATGTTCTCCTTCTACTATCATTAAAAGTTATCTCGACTGAGTCAAATGTATTTGTGCTCAGTCAGGTACCTTTACTTGGTCTGATTAGAGCTTGTCCAGGTTAGAAAATGATTGTCTTAATTTATGAGATAAATTTGAGACAACATCTACCATTTTTCATCACCTGCTAATTCTTATCTTTTGACTTTGGTCAAACATTGACCTTTGACACTTGGACATCTACCCATGTGTCATGCACCCATAGGAGAGCAGATAGGGGCTTATCCCCTTACTAGAAATTGAAAAGATGGGGGGCGCATGCCTAGGGAGGCATGCGCCCATGGATAGGGATGCCTAGAGTCCCACACAGATGGGACTCCAGATTGCTTCTTGGAATCAACTTAGGAAGGCACCTAAGACTTAGCTTTGACCAGTCTTGGCGCTACCTAAGGATGATTTGAAGGGACTCTCATTTGATTGGATCAGGTGATATCATCCCACCAATCAAGTTTAGATCTAATTGCACGAAGCGACGTGATTGGCTGGGATGATGTGGCACTGCATGGCGCAGCAGGGTCTATAAAAACCTTGTCTACACCAAGCCTTGAAGATAATAACCAATAGCCAATGCCACAAGGCTGCCCCTCTCCCTCCTCCATGCCATCTTCTAGTCCTCTCTCTCCTCTTCTTGTCCAAGGAGATTTGGGCTCCAATTTGGTGCGATCCAGGCAAGAGAAAGGTGTTGAAAAAGGAAGAAGGCAGCATTGCTGCAAGAGATGATCCAGATCTTCAGAAAGAGTTTTGAAGATCCTCCAAATCAGATCCAGATCTGATATTTGGAGAGGTGATAAAGAAGGAGAAGATCTTCAGATCCAACATAAGTGGATATCGATAGAGGTCAGGTACTTATATGGCTAGATCAAGAACCTTAGGCAATCAGCAAGATCATCATAGGATAATCTGATTATCCAACAAAAGATACAAATTAATCAGATTTAATTTACTTTTATTTTATTTTATTAGATCTATAAAATTAGATCTAAAATATCTCAGATCTGATATGGATTCAAAGAAGAAATTTTTGAAATATCTCTCTTGATCCAATCAAATCTGAATGAATTTGATTCAGAAAACTAAAATTTTTTCTTCATAAATTCCTTCAAGAGCCAAACTCCTTTCGAACTTCTCCTTCAGTCGGACTTCACCTGGATTCCTCTAGCAGATTACTTCTAGATTTCAAGTAGTGTTCCTCCTGGATGATCCCCTCTAGCTATATTCTCTTTAGGAGTTTGAAGTCCTCTGGAATTGATATATGTCAAAGTTCTTCACCAATCAACATCTGCTTCCTCTGAACTTCGACTATTAAATCTCAATGAATAGGTGACCCCACTACCAGATGGTTATGACTATCATTTATCAGTTTGCTATAGGCGATCCCACTATCAGACGATTACGACTGTCATTATCAATCTATTATGAGCGATACCTTTCTCCATAATAAATTTCATGTGGCTCCGAGCGGCCCACTATTAGATGGTTACGATAGGCTCCATCTATAAAAGGGACCTCCAGATATATTTTATCTAAGCTCTCTTCTTCTCCCCAAAACTCTGCTGAATTCTTGCCTGAGCACTCCATTTTTGTTGGCCAAAAGAGCGGACATGATCATCGAAGGGTCCTACCGAAGCCACCACTCCGACTTCGGATGGGACATTGTTTTGCAGGTCACCGACAGTGACCTCTTCTTCCTCAACTCTAGCTTAATTCAGCATCAACCAAATTCTGCACCAATAATACCTATATCCCATTAGAGACATCCTCGATAGCAGAATGCTCTGAAGTTGATCACGTTCAATGATGATGTACCCACACATCTTCCCTGTATGTCATACCAGCGTCTCCATACTCCTTGGTTAAGAGGACAATCAATCTATATGGCATACAGCGACCTATGCTCGATAGATGCTATTATCCTAAATAACAACCTATCATTTGGTCATGAATAAATTTAAGGACTAATCAATAAATTCTCTCTTTATCGAAGCTAAATAGTCCTAAGAACTTCATCACAAAATGAAGTTCGTTAGAAGATGAAGACCTATGATGAAAAACATGACAAAATATTTTATTTATCAATAATCAATTACATATACAAAGTAGCTCAACCGTTAATAGGCTAATAATTGGCTTTTGGGACATAATTTCCAACAACTCCTACTTGTTATAAAGCCACTTGGTGCAGTATCTAATATCCATCTTTGACTTATGGTTGTTGAACTCCTTGATTGCTAGGGCTTTGGTGAAGGGGTCAGCTAGGTTCTTTTTTCCATCAATCTTCTGAAGGACGACGTCACCACAATCCATAATCTCATAGATCAGATAAAAGTGGCGTAGAATGTGCTTTGTCCACTGGTGTGCCCTCGGTTTCTTTGATTGAGCTATGGCACAGTGCTGTTGTAGTAGAGCAAGACTGGACCATCAATGGAGGATGCTACTCTAAGCTCGGTAATGAACTTCCTTAGCCACAAAGCTTTCTTAGCTGCATCTGATGCTGCCATATACTCTGCTTCGCGAACAAAGTCTGCCACTATATGTCGCTTGAAATTTTTTCAATAGATGGCTCCACCATTTAGAGTAAAGATATATCCTGACATGCTTCTACTATCATCATGGTCAGATCAAAAGCTAGAGTCAGTAAACCCCATAAGTTTCAGATCTGACTCACCATAAATGAATCATTGGTTATTAGTATTTCTCGAATACTTAAGGATGCTTTTAACCACCTTTCAATAATTTTTCTTCAGGATCAGACTGATATCTAGTCGTTACTCCAAGTGAGTATGCTACGTCTGATCTCGTACATGTCATTGCATACATGATAGACTCCACTGTCGAAGCATATGAGATTCTACTCATACGCTCTCTCTCTTCAGGAGTTGTTGGATAATTCTTCTTAGAGAGTAAAATTTTTTGACCTATCGGAAGATAGCCTTTTTAAAATTCTCCATGCTGAACCTCTTTAGCATAGTTTCTATGTACGTAGACTAGGATATACCAAGAATTCTTTTAGATCTATCCCTATAGATCTTAATCCCTCGGATGTAGGATGCTTCACCCAGATCCTTCATGGAGAACTATGATGATAATCAGAGTTTTATTTTCTACAGTGTGGTGATGTCATTCTCGATTAAGAGAATGTCATCTACATACAAAATAAGCAATACCACTGCTTGACCATTTGTCTATTTATAAATGTAGGGTTCTTCTCCATTCTTAACGAAGCCATATGTTTTGATCACTTTATCAAAATGCATATTCCAACTCCGAGATGATTGCTTCAATCCGTAAAAGAATTTCTGAAGCCTGCATACCTTGGACACATCTATGGATGTGAACCTTTTAGGTTGTATCATATACACCTCTTTGGTCAGCTCTCCATTTAGAAAAGCCATCTTCACATCCATCTGCCAGATCTCATAGTCTAGGTGGGCAGCTATTGCAAGCATTATTCGAATGGATTTGAGCATTGCCATGAGAAAGAATGTCTCATTATAGTCAATACCATAACATTAATGATAACCCTTGGCAAACAGATGGGCTTTATAGGTCTCCACTTTTCCGTCTGCGCCTCTTTTTCTTTTGAATATCCATTTACACCCAATGGGTTTAACCCCATCAGGTGGGTCAACTAATATCCATACATTATTGATCTTCATGAAATCCATTGTGGATCTCATGTCTTCTAGCTATTTCTCAGAGTCGGGTCTTTACATAGCATCCATGTAAGTGATCAGGTCCTCATTGTTCTCATCGAGTTCAATGGGATCACCATCCTAGACCAAGAACCCATAGTATCTATCCGAATGGCATAGTACTCTATCGAATCACCTTAATGGTGTGGGTTCACTAGGCTTCGAATCTGATCTGATCAAATCAGACTTAGGTTCAACATTTTGTGTCAGACTTTCTACCTATTGAACTTCATCAAGTTCAATCGTAGAGGCAATAGTTCCTTCACTAAGGAACCTCTTTTTCAAAATGATTATCCTAAGGCTGACAAACACCTTTTGTTCATCAGCATGGTAGAAATAGTATCCTTTGGTCTATTTTGGGTACCCTATAAATGTGCACTTGTCAGACCTAGGTCCAAGTTTATCTGTAATTAACTGTTTGACATAAGTCGGGCACCCCTAGATTTTGAGGTGTGAAAGTGCTGGCTTACGTCCCGTCCATATCTCATATGGAGTTTTAACCATAGATTTACTTGGAATCCTACTTAAAAGATAGCAAGCCGATTTGAGTGCATATCCCCAAAGGGATATCGGCAAGCTGGCAAAAGCCATCATGGGTCGGACCATATCTAACAGAGTCCAATTTCTCCGTTCAGATACACCATTATGCTGTGGTATTTTTGGAGGAGTCCACTGGGAGAGAATTTCATTCTCTCCTAGATATGTGAGAAACTCACTGAAAAGGTATTCCTCTCCTTGGTCAGATTGAATACTTTTAATACTCTTTCTAATTTATTTTTCTATTTCACTTTGGAATTTTTGAACATTTCAAAAGAATCCGACTAATGTTTCATTAAATAGACATATCCATATCTGGATAGATCATCTACGAAAGTGATGAAGTAGACATATCTATCTTTGGCACTTGTGTTCATTTGTCCACATACATCAGTATGTACTAGACCTAAGCGCTCAATGGCTCTCTCACCTTTTCCAATAAAAGGCAACTTGGTCATTTTTCCAAGAACACAGGATTCATAGGTTGGAAGTGATTCACAATCACTAACATCGAGGATCCCTCTAGAGTCAATCTATTTATCTTATTCTTATTTATCTGACCTAGCCTATAGTGCCATAAGTAAATATCTGTCACATTATCTAATCTAGGATGTTTGCCAGTTGAATAGACTATATTAATAGGTTGTGATAACATATATACACCATTGTTCAATTGTCCACAGAAAGCAGTAACACCATTCATAATGACATTATCAACTCATTTCTTTATTAAAATTTCATAATTATTCATGACCAAAAGGCCTATAGAAATGATATTTAAAAAGAAACTAGGATAGAAATGACAATCATTAAGGACAATGGTATGAGATTCAAATACAAGTTTCAAAATTTCTAAAGCTAGAACTGCAACTGGTCTTCCATCTCCAACATTCAAGAATCTTTCACCTTGCTTGAATCTTCTACTGGGCTGCAACCCCTGCAGCGAATTGCAAATATGATAAGGGCTTTCGATATCCAATACCCAGTCAATAATATCACAAATACAAAAATTTTAAGGAGTTATCATATAAATATCTTAGCCAGTAATAGCTTGCTTCTTCCTCTACCTATTCGGATCCAGGAAGGCAATGTACTGAGGATAGTTTTTCTTTCAGTGCTCCCACTTCTTGCAAAAGAAGATTTAGCTTGACTGTCATCGAGCTTGATTTTTCTGGTCTGGTCCTACATAGATGTCCTAGTCTGAACTTACATCTTCTTAGCTTTCTTCTTGTTGTTCTTCTTTCCTTTTCTAAAGGGTCGAGAACGAGAAGATGAACCTCCCACTAAGTTCACCGACTCCTTGTGGAGCTGGTGAACCTTCTCAAGGTTTTGAAGTAACCCCAGTAACCCATGGTAGTTAACTTCAGACTTTGATATTCTATAATGTATAAGGAATGGGAGATAAGACTTGGGTAGCGAGTTTAGTATTGTATCTTTCCTAAGTTGTTTGTGCAAGAAAAAGTTGAGCTTGCTCAAGCACTCTATCAGCTTGATCATGTACAGTATATGATTAGTGATAGAGGCTCCATCATGCATTCTAGCATTGAAAATAGCACAACTAGTCTTGTGCCTCCCAACATCATCGGGTGTGCCAAAAGAATCCTCCAATACTTGAAGCATGTCCTTTGGCTGAGCCATCTTAAATCTGTGATTGAACTCAACTCTCATAATAGCCAGCATAATGTAGCGCACCATGGTTCGGTCACTGAGCCACTTCTGATAAGTATCTTTGATAGTTCCATGTGCATTTGCAGCTGGCTCCTTAGGTGCATCATACGTTATCACATGTAGAGTGCATTCATGCTCTAGGATAATCTTTTACTTTCGATACTAGCTACCGAAGTTGGGTCCCACCAACTTATCATTATCCAACAATGATCGGAGTGATCGAAAGTGGCCATATCTGTACAAAAAAAAACCATAACCTAATTAGTAATTGATTCATTAAACCAAGAGATTTGGACTTTAATCAAAATGGTCTCCCACTATTTTATTCAAATTAGTAGCCTCTACCTCCAATTCGAGGAATTACTCTAATTTCTTAGTGGATACTAGAATCCACATAGATTGCACACGAGCTCAACTTTGGTTGGTCAACCTATGTGCATCTAAGGATAGGTTCATTACTAATTATTTTTTTAAACAAATTTTAGTAATTAAATTTTGCCCCAGCCCCTGATCAGTTAGCTTTGATCTTCTCAAGAAAGGGTCCAGTTAGGTCCAACCATTAACATGACCATACTTGGCCCATTTAACAAATGAATGATCAGACCCAACTTTGGTGAGCTAACCTAAGCACCATTTAGAAAGATGTAGCCAAGAAATCATATAATGAATGATAATTCCATCAACTGATAAGCACCAGGCCTTTGGGCCTCCAATAATTATCCAACTGATGGACCCATTATCATCCACCTTAATGGGAGACTATGATTCAGTTGTCATTTAACTATTTCATTTTAGGGATCTAATAATTTTAGAAGGTTTAATTTAAAGATGAGGGAAGGTCGGATGAACCAGCTTATCATGATCCTTCCATTAACTTCATCAAGTCAGCTTAAGGGAGACAATTAATAGGCTGGTCAAGGAGCATCTAAATCAATCAAACTGATTTACCTAGTTGACATTGGTCAGCTCGAACAATCAAGTGATCCGATCGAAACATAATTTCACCAAGAGGTCAGATAAGTTAGATTAGTGAGAGGGTCTGTCAAAGCATATCTTAAATACCATCAGAAATGGTCAGATAAGCGGGCTGCCAATTAAAGACCACCGATTTGGTTTACGTTAGACACCAATTGATTTAATTAATTTCAATTAGATCAACCTAACAGTTCGTGCCAAACTACATAGCTAAGAATTAAGTCCATCTTGGGTCTCGTTAAAGACATAGACTTGACCAACTACAACTATTGTAATTGATCTAGAGAATCCTTGATCTAATCTAAGCAACAATTGATTAGATTTAGTTAATTCTCTAATTAAGTCCATTCATTAATCTAACCCTAGGTCTTATCCAATTAATGGATCTAATCTTCACTAACCCATTTAACCCAATGTTTTATAATTCGTGTCTTAGGATCTTCAATTTACAATCCTAGATCCTAATCAAATAACTTCTTAATTCTTAATTAAGTTTTGGGCTGAGGGTTGGGGTTCGGCTTTTCAAAAATGATTTTCATGTTTGTAAAATATTTTTGCAATATGGTTCTACTAACCAAGTTGCATGTTTGATTTATAATCAATATGCAAGTAAGAGGAGCATGAATCTACTTTGAATCTAATTTAAATAAGTTCATGTAATTAAAATAATTTCAACATTAATCAATTATAGGTCAACTTAGATCAGATCTAACATATTTATGATGATTAAAATTAGATTAAAATATATTTAATTAGATCATAAAATCTTTTAGATCTAATCTAAAATTTTATGACCAATGTTTTAGATCAACACGTACTAGGATAACTTTTTCACTGTAAGGGGTAAATCTTACAGCAGGAATACCTTATAAGATTAGTCCATGCAATCTAAAATTTTACTTTTAAGTTTAAATTTTTTTTAAATCAAATAAATTATAAATAATATCAGATCATATCTAATAAATTTATGAATAATATTAGATCTATAGGAACAAGGATAACCTTTGCACTGTAAGAGATAAACCTTACCGCAGGACAATCTTAAAGTAGTTCATATGATCTAAGATTTTAATTTTAGATTTAAATATTAGATTGTTAATTAGATCTAATCAAAAAATAATTCAAGCATGCATCAATAATCATATAATAATCACTCTAACTCTGATACCAATTGAAGAAACCAGATCTTGAATTTCAAGACTAGATTTCTAAATCAGCAGTGGAAGACTCAAAATTAATCTAATTAATTTTAAATATTAGATAATCTCAAGATCTAAGACTATATTATATTATTATTATATAATATTTAAATTTAAAATAAAAAATAAATAAGAAGGAAAGGTTGATCACATCAATCTAGATCTATTCTACATCTCTTGCATGTATGAAAAAATAGTAGATCAAATCTATTACTTGAGCGAGTTAGATGTTCTAACTCACTGATCCAAGCTTGAAGATGAAGCTGCAAGCCATACGCATGTCCGGCCTCTAGGAGTCATCCACATGAGCCCATGATCATGATCAGAAATCTAGATGCTGGAAATCAGCACAGTATGTTAGTACTGCACTAATCTTTCTTCGATGATTGATTAGATGCCTCTTTTCTTCTAGATTAGACTTTTCCAAAGAGGAGAAGTAAGAGAAGAGGTTTTATATATGAGATACTCTCAGAAAACCCAAGGAAGAAGGAAGGAAAGAGATGAACATAGCAACTCTAGAAGAAGACCCTTTTCTTCTTCTTTTTGCTCTCACCTAGACACCTAGTTTTATGTCTATTGAATCTCAAAGCTCAGAGGTTGTCTCTCCCTAATTTTTATACTCCTCAAATTTATCTTAAAGATTTATAACCTACAAAAATTTTAAATCAAAATTTATTTAAAATATATAGAAAAAGAAGAGTCCTTGTCTAGGTCAAATACTAGACAAGGAAAGGTCAAACAGGGCAAGTCAATGGGCGCCCCCTCAATAATTTTTGGCATGTACCACCAAGGAAAGGCACATAAGAAAAGGGGTTTCTCACATTGAATAAGAGAAAAATTAATTGGGAGAGGGGGCGGCACCTTTTGTGAAGAGTTTGGGTTTGTTAGGATTCTATCTCATAGAATCCAATATCGAAACAAACTCCTTCTTTGACTTGGTCTTCTACCCAATTACCATATGAGAAAGAGAGGAAGAGAGTGGGCATACATGAAGATCAGGAAGAAAAGGATTTTTCGTGAAAAATACCAAAAAAATAGGCATGGGGGGCGTTGGGAGTAAGGTGGCGCAAGGAAGAATCCTAGTCTTACTAGAATTCTATCTATGACTTGGCCAAAATGGTTTCTTAAACCAAATTAACCAAAATCAACTCAACCAAATTAAACTAGGTTCTAACCCAATCAATGGTTCAATTAAATTAGATTTAATTTTAATTTAATTTTTTAATCAAATTAGGAAATTGAGTTGACCTAAGTCCTAGTTAGACTAGGACTAGTTTCTTTCCTTGCACTTGACTTATGCAATAAGTCAATTAGACTTGATCCAATCAAGCCCAAACCAAATTTAATTATATTATAATTAATTAGACTTAATCATAGCCCTTTGACTTAATCAAATTAGGTCAATTAGCAATCAAATTGCTAATCAATCCTCTTGCAACACTTACACTAGGTTAAACATCAATCGTATTGATCATTTGACCCTTGAACGATTCTCAATCATTGATCAACCATTTGATTAGATTGTAGGCTCTAATGTGTATGACCTCATAGATCCAAACCTAAGTCAGTAGTATAGAAATAAATTTCTATACCAATCAAAGTTACCATCTAGCAATGATATCCGATGGCCGAATAGGTCGAATGTGTAGAACACCATCCTTAGAAGCCATGTGGATATAGTTTTCATATAATTCATATCCTTGAACAAAATGCTTGTAGGATACCTCAGAGTTCAACTATCAACTTTGATCAGCTTGTCCACATTGTATTTTCAAATAACAAATCCATCTGATAGATTACCCTGGCCAAGATTTTGTTATATTGAATATAGTGATACATTCTTCTCCCAGTCTTGGAGTGGTCAATTTCTTCTTGATTACACATCAACTTCGCAAGTTCTTGACTGTGCCCAGAAGTCTTCGATTACTAAATTACAAATTCAGTTAGTTCGGTACCAAAGCATGTGAGTTGCTTGTAAGTCACTGAGGTGATCTCAGATCTAAGGGACACTTATACCTATATCCCATTAGAGACATCCTCGATAGTAGAATGCTTTGAAGTTGGTCATGTTCAATGACGATGTACCCATACATCTCACCTATATGCCATACCAGTGTCTCCATACTCCTTGGTTATGAGAACAACCAACCTATATAGCATACAATGATCTATGCTGAATATACGTTGTTGTCCTAATTAATAGTCTATCATTCGATCGTGAACAAATTTAGGGACTAATCAATAAATCCTTTCTTTATCAAAGCTAAATAGTCCTAAGAACTTCATTACAAAATCGAGTTCGTCAAAAGATGAAGACTTATGATGAAAAACATGCCAAAGTATTTTATTTATCAATGATCAATTACATATGCAAAGTAGCTCAACTGTTAACAGACTAACGATTGGCTTTTAGGACACAATTCCCAACAATGAGAGGATGTTATAGACTGCTACTTATAAAGAATCCTATGAGAATGTGTTATGGTGTGGCTGCTCATAAGAAATTTCTATGATAATATGTGGTTTTGAATAAAAATAAAGCAGACTACCCATTGATATAGTTCACCTATGGAATGGGTTGGCCTAATGGTAATAAGGCAAGCTGTTTGTAGCATTGGTCCATTCATGGGAGTGTGTTGCCATGACAATGTTAATGATAAGCCAAGGTAGGTGTTTTAAAAGAAGCTTTTATGCGATTTATTTGTGTTGGTGCGCATATATTTGGAAGCTGATTATTAACAAGTTATGTTTGATATTATAAGAATTATAGCTATCCTATTTTCCCCATTGATAATTGGATATGCACTCACTTAGACTTTAGTCTCATTGTATTGTTTATGTTTTTCTTCTCTTAGTAGATTGGGTTATACTAGTTCAACATCAGTATAAGGGAACTTCTGTGTTAGCATTTTGGATTGTATATGTTAGCTTGTGAGGGCTTTACTTTTTTTGGGATGTATATATTATGTATTATGCATTTTAAGCTGTACACAACTAGACATATTATATTGTCAAATTATATGTATTAAACCCAGTCTTATATATGGAACCTTGAAATGACTTTATTAAATGTTAAGTATAATGAGATAGTTGTTTTAGCAGATTATTAAATAATGTTATAATTTAGCTTACCTATAGTTTAGAAATCCCCTTGGTTCTTAGTTAAGGGTGGGGTGTGGCACCTTCACCCGGTATAATAGGGGTGGGGTGTTATAGTCAACCAACCCCATAGATCATCTGGAGAGGTTTAAAGCTCTAATGCTCTTACATGGAACCATAGATGGGATCCTATGCTGAGCTTTCCCTTTGATCCTATGGAAAATAGCAGGGTACTAGTACTTTAGCTTGAAGCCAAAATCTATCTACTGCTTCAAAAAAATCATCCAATCATTCATGGCATATTTTGTCAGTAATAAGAGGCAGCACCATGGATCAAATTCACCAATCAACATCAAACAAAGGGAAGGAGGGTCCGTCTAAACTTATATGAGCCACTTCAATGTAGCTACACTCGAAATGTACAATCTCGATCAATTGGTCGTAATGTTTGTCCTAAAAGATAGGCTTTAGAAATGCAACATCCTCTTCTCCCTTGAGAAGAGGTACTTGAAGGACTTTGCTGAGATGCTAGCTTGGATTGAGAAGTATGCCAACATCGAAGAAGCTTTTGAGCTACACAACACTCCAACCAAGGTGAAGGCCAAAGAAAGAAGGGGAGGATATGCAGATAGAAATCGACCAAGGCAAGGAAATTGTCTAGCTATTTGAAGATCAAGAACACTACCTTAGAGCCAACGATCGTGGACACCACCTTCTTATCGATGATCCAGGACTCCACCTTAGAACTAATGATCTATGACTCCACTTTGGAGCCGATGATCCAGAACCCCATCTTGGAACCGACAATAGTAGACTCCTCCCAAAGGTCGTTAGTATATGTCACCACCAAGTAGATTCAACAATTACACTCTTTTCAATGCCCTTAGGGTGCAAATATTAATGGTCATAAAGGAGGAATTGGCGGAGGCATGGAAGATGCAAACTAGGTCATATTGACATAATCCCAATAAATGTTGCCTATATCATTAGGATCACAGTCATGACACCAATGAGTGCATCCAATTGCAAGACAAGATCAAGGAGTTCATCAAATGCGGGTAGCTAGACAAGTTTTTGAAGTATAGAAGAGAGTGACTTGAAGCTCCATCAGATCCACCTCGTCTCCCTGAACCAGCTCAGCAAGAAGAGCCTATGGAGAACCAACCTATTGGCATAATAAAAACTATTACTTAGGGATAGACCAGTAGCATGGTAGAAGGATCAGTAGCTCCAGCTAAAAAGCAGAGGATCGAGGAAGCAATAACCTTCTCTAAGGAGGATGCCCAAGGGGTCCAGTTCCCTCAATGATGCGGTTATTATATCTCTTGATATCACAAATTTTTATATGCATTGTATTTTAGTTGATAATGAAAGTTCAACTAACATATTATTTTATGATGCATTCTTCAAAATGGGATTTACTTCAGACCGATTGAGGAGATTAAACTCCACATTGGTCGATTTTTTAGGAATGTTATGCTCATGGAACGGGTGATCTGACTACCGGTAACCATAGGTCGGGTGCCTCGATGAATCACAATGCACTTAATTTTCTAGTTGTCAAAATCCTCTTGGCCTATAATGCCATCCTTGGATGATCCAAGTTAAATATACTCTAGGTTGTTGTCTCTATGTACCATTTAATGATGAAGTTCTTGATGGAACATAGGATTGGCAAACATTGAGGTGATCAAGCCCTAGCTCAGCAATACTATATGCTGGCCCTTCAAGGAGTCACCCCACCCTGAAGACCCCTCGTTAAAGGGTTAGACACTTGAGATGAATCAATTGGCTAGTGAAAGGAGCCATTGGAAGATCTCGTCATAGTTTCCCTTGAGAGTGAGAACAAGAAGTGGATAGTTTGCATAGGGCCGAGCCTAGACAAGGTAACTCAAAACCACCTTGTTACCTTTTTCCAAGAAAATGCAGACGTCTTTACCTAATTGGCTGTGGATATGTTAGACATAGACCCCTAGGTGATAGTGCATCGACTA
Source organism: Cocos nucifera (assembly GCA_006176705.1). Taxonomy (NCBI): domain Eukaryota; kingdom Viridiplantae; phylum Streptophyta; class Magnoliopsida; order Arecales; family Arecaceae; genus Cocos; species Cocos nucifera. The sequence continues at coordinate 102,851 of QRFJ01000389.1, read as the reverse complement.
AATATAGATCCAACATTCTGACCCATTAAGCAGAAGAAGCATAGCTTCACCCCAAAAAGATGAAGGGCCATCGCCGAAGAAGTTGACAAGCTTCTCAAAGCAGAGTATCAAGGAGGTAATCTATCCAAATTAGGTAACAAACATGGTCCTCATAAAGAAGGTGAATCAAAAATAGTGAATCTACATAGACTTCACCAATCTAAATAAGGCATGCTCAAAGGACCGCTATCTACTACCATGAATTGACTAGTTGGTGGATGCAATCTTAATCCATAAGCTTCTGACCTTCATGGATGCTTTCTTTGGCTATAATTAAAATTCAGATGGCACCCAAGGATAAGAAAAAGACCACCTTTATCACTGACTGAGGTATGTTCTATTACAAAGTTATGCTTTTTGGTTTATAAAATGCATGCACCACCTATCAGTAGTTGGTGAACCAAATCTTCAAAGATTAGATTGATAGAAACATGAAAGTCTACAGATGACATGTTGGTCAAAAGTCAAACTTCAAATAGCTATGTCAACAACCTTAGAGAGATGTTCGCTACCCTCTAGAAGTATCAAATAAAGCTAAATCCAGCAAAGTGTGTCTTCGAAGTAACCTCAAGAAAATTTTTTAGGTTCATGGTTTTGTATTGAGGTAATGAGGCTAACCAAGAGAAGATTGGAACTTTATTAGAAATGAGCCCTCTAAAATCAATAAAGAAATTTCAACACCTCATTGGAAGATAGCTGTCCATAACTAACTTGTTTCTAGGTCAACTAAGCAATTTCTTCCATTTTTTTAATGTTCTGAAGTAGCCAAGGGACTTTTTGTGGACCGAGGAATGCCAAAAGTTGTTTGATAAACTAAAGAAATACCTCAACTTAACCCAAGGGACTTTTTGTGGACTGAAGAATGCCAAAAGGTGTTCGATAAACTAAAGAAATACCTCAGCTTAACCCACTCCTCAGTAAACTTGAGCTAGGTGAAGAGTTATACCTGTACTTAGCGATCTCGCCTATAGCTATAAATTTAGTCCTTGTCCATGAAAAGCAAAAGATTTAGAGACTAGTCTATTACATTAGTAAGTTTTTACATGATGTGGAGATAAGATATTCAAGGTTCGAGAAGATGATCTTTGCACTTAGAACCATGGCCAATTTTGCTCTTATTTCCAAGCTCACACCATAGTGACCATCACCGATAAACACTTGGAGATAGTGCTCCATCGACTCGATACAATAGTCGGCTGGCCAAGTAGGCCATCAAATTATCAGAGTTTGATGTCAAATTCCAAACCCAACCTTCAATTAAGGCATAAGGCTTGAAGATTTCATCTTAAGTGTACCATTCATGAAGAAGAGTTGTTGAAAGCTAGTTTGAAAGAAGGACACAAAGAGCTTTGGACTATAAATGTGGATGGATCATCTAGCTGCATAGGGATAAATGCTAGATTAATCCTCACTAGTCCGGAGGGAGAAATTGTTGAATATACTTGTGCTTTGAGTTTTTGAACATCAATATAAGTAGAATACGAGGCCTTGACCACCGGATTGAAGATGGTGAAATAGCTAAGAATACCATGTTTGAAGGTCTGTAGTGACTCATAGCTCATTGTGAGATAAGTATGAGGTGAATACAAGGTGCGGGAAAAAAACATGATCATATATCTGTAGAAGGTAAAGTACCTAACTTTTGCTTTCGAGCATTTTGACATTCAATAAGTCCCAAGGGTGGAGAACTCCTATGCTGACTTACTTTCAAGGATTGCTACCTCTACCTCAGCTGACTTGCATAAGAAATCCTTCTTCAATGTCCTCAAGAAGCTTAGGATTGAAGAATCCACCTCTATCTTGCAAGTTAATCCCAAACCTAGTTGGATTGATCCCCTAACTCGCTATGTCATGGATGGAATATTTCCTGTTGACCAAAAGGAAGCTCCAAAAATAAGACATCAAGCCCACATTACATTCTGTGTGCTTCACACTCTATATAAAAGATTGCACGCCTTATTTCTCAAATGCTTGCATCCTTTCGAAGTTAACTATGCATTATGTGAAGTCTATGATGGAATATACAGAAATCACTTGAGAGGCGGATCCTTGGCCTATAAAATACTTCATTAAGGGTACTACTGGCTAACTCTATAGCAAGATGCGACTAAGCTCGTCATGAAATACGATTAGTGCCAGTGACATGCCAGTGTATAGCAGCAATCCATGGTACTGTTAACTCCACTTGGTGCTCCTAAACCCTTTGCATAGTGGGGAATGGACATTCTTGGCCTCTTTCCTCGAGCCTTAAATAATGAAAGTTCCTCCTAATTGCCATCGATTATTTTACCAAGTAGGTCAAAGCTAAATCATTAGCCCACATTATCAATGCCAAACTGAAAGACTTTGTGTGGAAGTCTATTATCTATCGAAGAGAATTTAGTAGTACTCAATTTGCTAGATTTTGCTAGGATCTAGGCATCATTCACCGACTCAATTCGATTGGCCATCCCTAAGATAACGGAGAGGTCGAAGTAATTAACCAAACTATTTTGCAGGGGTTGAAGACAACACTAGACCAGGCAAAAGAGTCTTAGCCAGAAGAACTTCATCATATGCTTTGGGTGTACCGAACTATCCCACGTGTCTCCACTAGAGAGACTCCATTCAACCTTGTCTTTGGGATGGAAGCTATGATTCCTCTAGAGATTGGAGTCCAATTTCCTTGGGTAGAAAACTTTGATGAGCAAGCTAATCCAAAACTGCTTTGGGCCAACCTAGGTATTCAAAGAGACTCTAGAGAATGCTTGAATATGGATGGCAGCCAGCCAATACAAGGTAGCTCGGTTCTATATTGCCCGAGTTAATGAAAAGGTGTTCAAAGTTGGTAATCTAGTGCTATGAGAGATGAAGTATCACAATCAGAAAACTAGGAAAAGTTTTTCTCAAATTAGGAACAACCCTGTCAAGTGGACATAGTCATCAAGCCAGGAACTTATTGTCTGAAGCAACTCGATAGGACCCCACTACCCCATCCATGGAATTCTAAAAACTTACAGAAGTATTATCAATGATGTAAAAACTATTTCCTTTAATCAACAGTATTTTTTTGTCATTGAATTTTATAAATCAAAATAGAAAAAAAAATGTTCTTCAATGGATTGGCCTGAAGCTCCAAAAGCCTTAGATTGGCTCGAAATTAAAAAGGCCTTAGATCAACTCGACGTTCAAAAAGCCTTAGATCAATTTGAAGCTCCAAAAACCTTAGATTGACTTAAATCATTGAAGGCCTTAGATCAGCCTAAAGTTCAAAAAGCCATAGATTGGCTTAAAGCTCTAAAGGTCTTAGATCGACTGAAGCCCCAAGCTAGTACATTGAAAAGCCTGACAAAGCTCTAAAGATTGTGCCCGTTAGAATCAAAAATACTTAGACCTAATCTAAACCTTAGAATCACTGAATCTCAAACCTTAGATCACTTGTTTATAGACGTCTAAAGACACTTATTATCTTCAAAGAATTACTCCAAAGGCCTTAGATTGGCTTGAACATCAAGATTTGAAAAACATCCATATCATCAAAGATCACATCAAGATGAAGCTCTATCTATGAACATCATCTCATGCATGAACATATAATAAAGATAAATTCAGATCTAACAAGATTCACATCATATGGACATTAGATACCGAATTTATGAATCCATGAACATAATCAATTAGATTTGTAGATCTTAAAATAATTTTTAGATCTTGAAATCAATGCATGAACATAGAGCAATCTGAATTTTAGATCTAAAAATAGATTTTTAGATCATGAAATCCATCACATAAAATTCAATCATTCAGATTTTTAGATCTGAAAATAATTTTCAGATTTTAAACTCCATCTCCTTTCCATAATCATTCATGATTCATATTTGAAAATAATTTTTAGATTCGAAATCTAATCTTAATATTGTAATGATGAGATGGCTCTATTGACTTAAAAATTGATTTTAATGATGATAAAGAGTTTTGAGTATAAATTATAAAGTCTAATATATTTATGATGATGTGTAGTTTCAAAATTTTAAGTGCTCATAATTTTTTAAGTATTTTTAATATTTTAGTGAGAATAAAATTAAGTCAAGAAGGCAAGTCTAGCCTATAAATTAAACTAAAGAAGAAAGGATCACAAACAATATTTGGCATGCATGTCACGCAAACTAGGCCGACCTAGTCTGGAACTGAGCCGACCTAGTCTCAGTAAAAGCAAAAGATAGAATGTATGAAAGTAAAGTTTGAGGACCAAGGGGACTAAGCTGATCCAACAATAAATTGAGCCAACCCAGTTAAAAATTGAGCAGACCTAGTGTCTGTAACGAATAGTTTTCAAATCTATAATTTTTCCATCCCATAAGCTTTCCAACGGCTATTTTCTTATCTCCAATGGCTAAATCTCTTTCTGAAAACCTTCCAGATGTTTAGAAGTGATGAACAACCTCAAGAATATATAAGAAAACCTTTGGAGCATTAAAAGGATGCTTTGGAGACAATATTGAGATCCATTGAGAAAGCCAAAAAGAGTGAGCAGAAAAGAAAAGAGGAGTGATTCTCAGATATTCTTTTATCCTTCTATCATTCTTAAACTAAGAGAAGTTAGGATATGAGCATTAAAGATCATCACCTACTTTCTTCAAAAATTTAAAGAGAAGAAATCAAGCTAGCAAGCAAAGCAACTCAAATTTTCTTCTCTTGAGTTTCATAGTGTTTATTTTTCTTTAGCTTAGTATCCATTTTGGATTTATTGTATTTCTAGTTTCTTAGGATGAGAAACATGGATTGGTCCAAGCCTTGAATTGGATGATTATATGGTTTGATTGGTAAGCTAAAATTAAAACCAATCAGGGTTGATTGTTAGCTCGGAGAAAAGTAATCACTTATGAGATTTTGGTTGGTGATCCAAAAAAAATCAACTAGATTGATTGTGAGCCTAAAAAATAATCTTGTATGATTTTGATTGGTGAGCCAGGATAAATCAACTAGGTTTGATTGTGAGCCCAAATAATAATTGAACTGTAATTCTTGTTGAGAATTATAGTTGAATTTCTAAGTGGTTTACTTAAGGAGTGGATGTAGGTACTGAGTTTGGTACCGAACCACTATAAAACTTATGTATTTATGCTTGTACCTATTGTTGTTATCTTTTATCCTTCTATTGCTCTTACTCTATTACTTTTATTTATTGCATATTACATAGTTTGTTTCATTTAAGCACTTAATTAGTTTAATCTGCTCATAATCTATACATTAGTTATTTAATTTTTGAAATACTCAATTCACCCCTCCACCTCTTGGGTAGCCATACCTGGGCAATAATTAGTATTAGAGCAAGTGCTCTAATATTAGTTGTTGATCTAATGATTAAAAAAGCTAAAGATTTTATGGCCGATCCATTTGGTTCTTTATTGAGCGAAGGACACTCGACCATTAGACCTCCTTTTTTCAATGACAACAATTATACTTATTAGAAAGCCAAATTGAAATTTTTTATTCAAGCACAACACTATAACATGTGGAGTGTCATACTCAATGGTTCTCATACATCCACAATGATTGTCAATAATATGTGTGTGTCTAAACATTAAAGATAGGAATGAGCAAGATAAGAAGTTAGTTTAATTAAATGCTAAAGCTATAAATATCTTATGTTGTGCTTTAGATTATAGTGAATTCAAATAGAATATCAACATGTTTATCTATAAAAGAGATCTGGGATAGACTTGAAATGATCCATGAGGGTACAAGTCATGTCAAAGAATCTAAAATAAACATGTTGGATCAAAAATATGAGTTGTTTAAAATGGAATCTCATAAGACAATAAGTGATATATTTACAAGATTTACTAAAATTATAAATTAGTTAAAGAGTCTTGAAATTGACTATTCTAACGGTAATCTTGTATGTAAAATTCTTAGATCCTTATGAAAGGCTTAGAAAGCAAAAGTAACAGCAATCTAAAAGGCCAAGGATCTTAGCAAGCTTACTTTAGAAGAGTTAATCCGATCACTCATGACACATGGGCTCAATATGAACCAAAGCATGGAGGATGAAGAGATGAAGAAAAGAATCCTTGCACTCAAGTCATCGACCATTAAAAAAAGTTCAAATGATTCTATCAAGGATTCGAAAATTGATGAAAAAGTGATGGTGATTACAAGAAGGTTCATGAGATTCATGAGAAAGAAGAAAAATTTTGAACCAACAAGAGAAAAGAAGAAAATAATCATCTTAGAAAATATAGAAAGGACTTACCCCCACCGAAAAAGAGCTCAATGAAATTAAGAAGTAAAGCTATATTGGGAAATTGGAGAAGTAGTGAGAGCTCAGATTTAAAAGAAATGTCATCCTCAAGTGAAGAAGAGACTAACCTATGCTTGATGGCTCACAATGAAGAGGCAAGCTTAAATCAATCTAATGATTTTTTTTTGATGAATTATATGAAGCTTTTAATGACTTAATCAATTAATATAAAAAGATAGGATTGAAAAATAAAGAATTGAAGAAATCAAATCTTCTTTTAGTTGATGAAAAGAGTAATTTTTTAAGAAAAAAAATATCTTTTGAAAAAAAATAAATTTTTTGACTAAAGAAAAATATGTACTTCTTAAATCTGAAAAATTTTTAGTTGAAAAAAATATCAAGTTGAAAGAAGAATTTGAAAAACCAAAACTTTACGTTGAAGAAAAAAAAAATTTACTGAAATTAAAGAAATCTCTTTTGAAAGAAAATGCAAAACTAAGAATAGAGATTGAAAATATAAAATCCAAGCTTGAAAAGTTTACACTTGGATCACAAAAGCTTCAAGCAATATTAAACAATCAAAAAGTTTAATCAATAGAGTAGGAATTGACTATAATCCTTTAAGAAAATAAAAATTTATCAAAAATATGTTCACTAGAGCTTTACCTAAGAACTCATTTTCTAGTTTGCTTCAAATTGCTATACAAATTTGGTCATAAAGTTTTAAGATTATAATATTAAAAGAACTTGGCGCAAACTAATATAACATATGCGAATAAATTAGGATTTCGAAAGAAAATCATGTGCTCTAACCTCCAGGGATCTCTAAGGTAACTTGGGCTGACCAAAGTTTTAGCAACTAAATTTTAGCAAGGTATGCCCTAGGCATCCAATGAAATGAAAAAGCAAATTCTCTAAGGAATGGATGCTTAGAATTCAATGAATGGTTGCCTTCAAAATAAAGTTTGGATGTGGTAATGTTTGGTAAAATGTTACTTTATTGATTTGATTGATTATCTTCTTTTGGGTTAATCCTTTTTGATGCCTATCAAAAAGGAGGAGAGTTTATTGTTGAGCAATATTGCTTAATGCTTAACTAGAATGAAGTATACTTTATTGTTTTTTAGTGATTTTATCCTTTTAAAATGTATAATTCTTTAGAAACTCACTTATATATTATTTTGCATATACTCAAAAGTTTTGTCATCAATTAAAATGGGAAATTTTGACCCTTAAGAGTTTATTTTGATATGATGACAAAAGAGTTTTGAGTATAAGTTATAAAGTCTAACGATATTACGAGGATTGTGCATTAAAATTGTCAAGTGCTCATTATTTTTTAAGTATTTTCCTAATAATTTTTAATGAGAATAAAATCAAGTCAAGGAGGCAAGTTTAGTCTACAAATAAATTGAGAAGAAGAGGATCCACAAAATAGTTCTTTGGTATATGCATTGCGCACGCAAACAAGCGCTGACCTATGTCTGAAATTGCGAGCCAATCTAGTCTCAATGGAAGCAAAAGATAGAAAGCATAAGAAAAGTAAAGTTTATGGACCTTAAGGGGACTGAGTTAATACTGCTATAAACTAAGCCGATCCAATCAAAAAACTAGGTCAACTCAATGTTTTGTAAATGGCTTATTTTCAGATTTATAGCTTTTTCATCCACTGAGCTTCTCCAACGGCTATTTCTCATCTTCATTGGCTAGAATTCCATTTTTTTAAAGAACCTTCCAGAGTTTTAAGAAGTGATAGGAAAATTCTTAAAGAATATATAAGGAAGACCTTTGAAGCATTAAAAACATGTTTTGGAGAGTATATTAAGTATCCATTGAGAGAGCCAAAAAGAGTAAGCAGAAAAAAAGGAGAAAGAGTGATTCTTAGATATACTTTTATCCATCCAACATCCTTAAACTAAGAGAAACTAGGCTACAAGCAATGAAGATTCACTACTACATTCATCCAAGCATTTGAAGAGAAGAAATCAATCCAATAAGCAAAGCAACTCAAATTTTCTTCTCTTGGCTTTCATAGTGTTTATCTTTCTTTAGCTTAGTATTCATTTTGGATTTATTGTATTTCAAGTTTCTTGGGATGAGAAACTTGGGTTAGTCCAAACTTTTGAATTAGATGATTGTAAGGTTTGATAGTTAAGCCCCCAAAGTTAAAATCAATCGGGCAGTTTGATTGTTAGCCTGGAGAAAAAATAATCAACTTATGATATTTTGGTTGATAATCTGGGCAAAAACCAACTTTAGGTTGATATGAGCCTAAAAAAATAACTTGTATGATTTTAGTTGGTGAGCCTTAAAAAACACAACTGAATTTTGTATTGTGGAGCCCATAAAAGAATTTATACCATAATTTTTGTTGAGAATTATAGTTTGAATTCTAAGTAGTTTACTTAGAGAGTGGACGTTGGTGCTGAGTTTGGCACTGAACCACTATAAAACTTGTGTGTTTGTACTTATACATATTGTTGTTATCTTTTATCCTTTCATTTCTCTTACTTTATTACTTTCATTCACTGCACAATACATAGTTTATTCCATTTAAGCACTTAATTAGTTTAATCTGCTCATAATCTGCACATTAGTCATTTAGTTTTTGAAATATCCAATTCACCACCGCATCTTGGGTAAACATACCTGGGCAATAGGCTTTGATACTACTATTAGAAAATGCTATAGCATGGCAATCTGGTATGCATGTAGAGATTTTAAAAAAAATTTAAATATATAGTAGAAAAAAAAATTAAAAATAAATCTCTAATTAGATCTAACCTAATCAAGCATGCATAGAGATCATATCTCATCTTAAGGTTGGGAATCATCATATGTACAATATTAAGATACAAGCAAAATAAAAATTTGATTTTTATGTTTACGCGGGTAGATCTTCACTGCAATTCGATGATCCATGGATATTTTCATGGTTTGTTAAAGCCACCATCTAATGATTTATGGATATCTTCAAGATCATTTTAAAGCCATGCAAGTATCTAGCCTCTATAGGTATCTACACGAGACTGATCTAAGTAAGAGATCTCGATCTTACTGAGGTGCAATTTTCCTTAGAGAAATTGCTCCTTGGATTGTCAAATGTTTAATCTCTTTTGATTCTCTTCTCAAGGGAATCAAAGAGATCCATAGGAGGATCAAGAAATCAGATCTAATCTAATTTCTTTATCTTCTCAAGAGAAAAATTAAGATCTACTGAAGAAGACAAGAGGTCTAATCTCTTTCTTCTTCCTTTCTAGTCCAACCCTTGGTCTAGATCTAGGAAAGGTTGAGGAGAACCATATTATGTCCATCTCATGAACCAAGAAGGAGAGGAAAAATTAGATCAAATCAGATTTTAATGTTCAACTCTTGGACATGTTTGGGGAGAGAAGAAGAGGAAGATATGCTCCAACTTTGACAAGAGGGAGAGGAGGAGTACCTACACCAGCCACCACTTGGTTTGTAAGAAGAAAGAAATTAGCTGAGAAGGGGCATCCCACCTTGCTTTCTCCATGTCGAAAACCTCTTCCATGCAAATCTCTTTTCATGGGGCTGAAGGGAAATCCTTATTTCTCAGACCAGGTTCATTCAGATCTAATCAGATCAAGAGATATATTTCAAAAATTTTTCTCTTTAATCTGAATCAGATCTAAGATATTTCAGATCTAATTTTTATTATTTTAATAATAAAATAAAATATAGATAAAATTAAATCAAATTTAATTTATTGATGTAGGGTAATCCTATTATCCATTGATGATCCTGTAAGCAGCGGAAGGTTCTGGATCTAGCCATGCAAGTGCCTGACCTCTACCAGTATCCACTCAGGCTGGATCTAGAGATCTTCTTCTTCTCTATCACATCTCCAAAAATTAGATCTGAATCTGATTTGGAGGATCTTCAAAATAACTTTTGAAGATCATGCAGTTGTCCTTTGCAGCAGCGCAGCCTTCTAGCTTTCTGTCGACTTTCTCTCGCCTGGATTGCAATAATTGAGATCCTAAACTACTTTTAGGCATGGAGAGGAGAGAGAGAAGATGGGATTGGCATGGAGGAGGAAGAGAGAGGCAGCCTTGGGGCATGGGAATTTTCATGTAATTCTTTTTTTAGTTGGGTGCAGGGTCTTATTTATAGACTAAGCGTGATCCAACTCCTCTTCTTCCCAACCAATCACAACCCTTTGTGAAATCAGATCTAAATCTGATTGGTGGGAATAGAGTCCTGGATTCCTCTAATGTGGGCCTAAGACCAGTCAAAGTTAGTTTTTAGGAGGAGTCTAATCAGAATCCAAAAAGGAGATGGAGTCCTTGTCCAACAGGGACTCCTGGGCGCCTCATGCTTGGGCACACGCCAAGGGTAGCGTGCGCCCTCCTCCTTGCTAGGCATGCGCCCTCCTCCTTGCTAGTTTCTAATAGGGGGACAAGCCCCCACCAACTCTCCAATAGGTGCGTAACATGCGGACAGAAGTCAAAGTATCAATGGTCAACATTTGACCAGTCAAAGGTCAACTTTTGACCAAAGTCAAAGGATGAGAAATGGCAGGTGACCAAAAATAGTAGGTGTTGTCTTACAAAATAAGACAACCCTTTTCTAACCTAGACAGGCTCCAGTCAGACCAAGTGAAGACCTCTGATCGAGCATAAACTTCTTTGGCTCAGTCAAGACAACTATTTTTGATAGTAAAAGAAGAACGTTAGGTTCAATCGAGCGCTAGCACGATTTTCTTGAACCTAATTGAATCTCATTTAGATCAATTCAACTGGATCAGTTCAATTGATGATCACCAAATTCAAACCCTTGTTTGTATGATCCAGTTAGGTTCAGTTCTGTATGGTAATGAAATATGTCATGATCTCTACCATTGATATCATCAAAACTCCTTTCGATGGATCAGAACTCTTCTGATTTGAATAGCTAGAATGATCGATCATGTAAATCATTCAAATTGCTTCTAAAATCCACCGTGACACCTAGCATTATATGGTGGCAACCCCATCAGAAGCTAAATGCAACCTCTTGGTGGAGCTACTGTGTGATTAAGTTCTTCTATCTTGAGCCCCGATCAGATTAGGGTTAAGTGAACTCGTCAAACCCTAGTTTCTATCATATGATGTAATCATTCGATTCAAGTCTGATGTGAAAATTTAAATAGAAACTCTTTCTATTATTTCACTCTACCATGGCCATGGGCTTCTGGACTTGATTCTTAATGATCATCATAGGGCTGCTCCATATACCACGAGGTAGATAGATTCATCTTGATGCAATTCCGTTCCTACAATGAACATGCTATAGCCAACATACACCTCAGGGTTCCAAATGGCTAGAAGACTGAGTTATGGTGTAGTTAAACTATAACACCCTCAAGGTGAACTGTCGGTGCATCTCAAGTCAAAAAACCAGACAACCACTGCAGCATGGAGTCAGTCATTGACGAGAACGTAGACTTCCTAATGACTACTCGAGGTGGTCACACTCAGTGCCCTCATTCTCTAACTGAGTACTGTTCTTGCTCTGGTGTCTCCACCATAGACTCATAGACTCATCTACTAAGAGAAGCGATTGTACACCTCTTCCGATCAATCACCATCCTCGTGATGATCCTATGGTCGGAAGCATTTCTATGAGTTATAATGATTATTTATGTCTTAAATTTTCAACTCTTGAAAATATGAATTATCATTATCATTAACTCAAAGGATGTATCATAGACACTAAATACACATATGTGATAGAAAATAACCCATTTTATTGATTATAGTCAAAATTATAATTTTGCCCCTAGAAGTGTATTATAAGTGTCAGCAAATTCTGGCTACTAGGACACATATATCTAATAATCTTCCACTTGTCCTAAAGCCAACTGGCTACAAGTCTAAGTCCCATCTTCTCAAGGTGGGCTTCGATCTTTTGTTGTCCCAACGACTTTATAAGTGGGTCTGCCACATTATCTGCAGAGTCGACTCTCTTGACCTTGACATAACCCTTCTCGAGGTTATCGTGGATGAGGTGGTATCGTCGGTCAATGTGCTTGGATTTTTGGTGAGACCTCGACTCCTTAGCAAGGGCTATGGCGCCATTGTTGTTGCAGTACAGAGGAATGGCATCTGATGGCATTACTCCAATTTCTGCAGCAAACTTCTTGTACCATAATGCTTCCTTCGCAGCCTCTGATGTAGCGATATATTCTACTTCCATGGTGGAATCTGCTATCACGATTTGCTTAGAACTCTTCCAGCTGACAGCACCACCATTGCTTACAAATAGACTCCCAGATGTCGACTTTCGATCATCTA
>QRFJ01000389.1:19783-90265 GCA_006176705.1 Cocos nucifera | reverse complement strand
TATCCTATGAATCGAGCTCTGAAGGACTAAGCTCTAACTTTCTTGTTGTCTTTCGACATGCCGATAACCCCAAATTTGAGATGACTCAGACGGTTTCTTACCATGCATATCTCAACGGTGTGGTAGGAATGTTAGAGGGAAATTCAGTAGATAATTGAAGTTAATCAGTGTCCCCAAGAAAATCAGGGGGTCTGAAGCTATCATGGATCGACCATATCAATAGAGTTCGATTTCTCCATTCTAAAATCCTGTTGAGTTGAGGTGTTCCTGGTGGAGTCCATTGAGAGACTATGCCATTTTTCCTTGAGATAGTCTAGGAATTTTCAGCTAAGGTATTCACCTCCTCGATCTGATCGAAGAACCTTAATGGATTTTTCCAGTTTGTTTTTCTACTTCATGTCTGAATTCTTTGAACTTTTCAAAAGCTTCAGACTTGTGTCTCATAAGATACACATACCCATACCTAGATAGATCATCGGTAAAGGTAATGAAGTAGACAAAATTGCCTCTAGCCGGCACATCAAATGGGCCGCACACATCAGTATGTACTAGGGCAAGGAGATCTGTGGCCCTTTCCCCATGTCCTACAAAAGGGAGTTTAGTCATTTTGCCTTGAAGACAAGATTCACAAGTTGGATATGACTCGAAAGTCAATGGACTCAATAGCCCATTTTTCTCCAATTTGTTGATCCTATCTTCTGCTATATGACCTAATCTCAGGTGCCATAGATATCTATCATTTGGACTATCCCTAGGTCATTTGGCATTCACGTTTTGCTCGATAGTTAGAATAGATACATCAATATGTAGCTGATAAAGACCATTAATAAGGAAACCATTTGCAATTTTATTTCTTTCATAAAGAATGTTACAATGGTCCTTAAAGAAGGTAATCACATAGCCTTCTTGTGCTAAGCATGAAATAGAAATCAAATTTCTGCTAGCTGCAGGCACATAATAATAGTCTTTCAAAACTAAGTCTAAATCAGATGGTAATCAAAGAGGGTATGTTCCCACCGCCATTGCACCAACTCTTGCTCCATTATCGATGCATAGGATCATGTCTCCATCCCTCAGCCTCCTGCTATCCTCAAGACCCTGCATGGAAGTGCACAGATGAGCACTAGAATCAGAGTCAAGCACCCAACTGGATGCAGAAGAAATCATAAGGTTAGACTCAATAATGAGCATACCTCCAGAAGGACCTTCCTTCTTGTTCTTCAGGGTGGCCTAGGTAAGTAGGGCAGTTCTGCTTCCAGTGGCCATCGCTGTTGCAATGGAAACACTTTTCTTTGACATCGGCCTTCTTCTTCGGCTCTGCCTTCTTCTTCTTTTCTCCTTCCACCTTCTGCTTTTTCGCAGACTTCTTTTTCTTTCCATAAGACTTTCTTTTGGAAGAAGTCCGTTCCATAGCAAGAACTGAGCCTTTAGAACCTTTCATAGAAAGCTCAGCGGTGACCAGCATATTCATTAATTCGGCCAAGGAATTTTGAAGTTTATGCATGTGGTAATTCATGATGAATTGCCCATATGCATCAGTCAAGGATTGCAGAATAATATCATTCTGCAGATCCAAGTCTAACTTCACACCGAGCTTCTCAAGCTCTTCCATGTCCTTGATCATTGTCAGACAGTGATCTTGGACTGACTGCCCATCATGCATCTTAGCCTTAAAAAGTCATTTCGTGACTTGATACTTGGCTGCGCGACTCTGTTCACCAAACATCTCCTTGCAGGTGAGCCAACATTTGGCGAGCAGTCCTCGATATCTTCATGTTGGTGCTGGAGCTCATCAGACATCGAGCCCAACATGTAATATCTGGCCTTATTATCTTCGTCTATCCATTTTTCTAGAGATGCTCTCTGTTCAAGCAGATGGACGGGCTGGTAAGGTGGGAGGGATCCTGGATCCAATACATGGGTTAACTTCTCAGAACCCAAAATAATTTTGTAGTTCCTGAGCCAATCTTTATAATTGGGTTCCGGTCAGTCTATGTGTGTCCAGGATACGTGCTAATGGGTTGGACGCAGACATTTTTCTGTAGAGAGTCAAAGATTCTAGTTAGATACTGTAATTATGACTTGACCAATTTATTTAAAAATTTTATTTTTAAATAAATTAGCTCCCACTATTTTCTCGGATCCCTACACTCCCTCTGTAGAGATGCAAAAATCTCCATGATTAATGATTTCTAGTGGGTGGTGCGGTCTCACCAACTGACTCATCACCTCACCTAACAGTTATTGGTGATGGGTTAGCCAATGAGTGAACAACTCTTGTTCAATGATTCTCTAATCATGGTGCACCCAAACTTGATCTCTAATTCATGAATCTCACCGTATCCGAAATATTGATCCACTCCTTAGTTAAGTCAGACCCACCATTTGCATAAGACTGGATTTCCTAATTGAGTCTCTCACCGTATCCAAAATATTGAGCCCAACTCATCCTCCAGCCCATAGCATCCAATGCCTAATAGACATGGTTGCATCTTTTCGGTGCAACTGAGCCACTGTATCCAGCCGAGAACAATCAACCCCGGGAAGGGCCCGCACATCTACAATGGTGGAAGACCTCAGACTTAATCTTTTCTTAGGGAGAATTGATTCAGGTCTCATTAAACTAGACTTATCATAGTCATAACAATTATGACTAACCTAGTGGCATGGGTTAGCTCGGATTATTGACCACCTCAAATCAGAACTGAGTCAATAGATATGGCCAGGTAAGTGAGATCGGTGGAAGGAATATGCCATTAACTCGTACAAGAATGCATTCAGGTCGAGTAGCTTCCAATTAAAAATCAGTCGGTCGTATGTGCCAAACTTACCTTAGACACCAAATTGTTGAGCCAGAACCAATTGGGTTAGCCTACAATCCAGACTCTAACCTCTGAAGCCTAATTAGGTCTTGCTTGATCGTGACTCGATCTTGACCCAGACTTAATCCTATTAGGCTGGTCAATTTAAGCATTGTTGATCCCATCTAACCAACTCTTGATTCGGTTTGATCAACCGCTTAGACCTAATTGAGCTACCCAAGCCCGAACCCAGTATTATGAATATGTCTTAGATCTAAAATTCTCAATTTTAGACCTAATTAATATTCCATAATCTTAATTCTTAATTAAGTAGGATTCATAAATAAAATATGCATAATAAATCTTAGGATTTCACGATCTAGGGTTTTGTACAAAGTAAGTTTTGGATTTCTGATTAAGGACGAACGTGCAGCACCCCTACATGTCATAAGATCACCCCATCGGATGGGAGGAGAGGGCCTTTAAACCCTTCTTCGTTCTTATGACCGGATGGCTAAGAGGAACGCCTTAATTAGGAACATGTAATACTACAAAATAGTTTTAGATTTATATCATATATCTCATATACAAATTAGATCTAATCATGGCATATTTTGCATACATCTCATGTATCCAATCATGCATGTTTTTAGATCTAAATTATCTAATAATAATCTAAAAAATTAGATTTAAATTAATCTTATCAAAATAAACTCTAATCCAGATAACTATGTAGAACTATTCTACAATTAGTCTAGGCATGCATCAATCATATCTCTTATGATATTAAAATTAAATAATTTTTATTTACTATTTTTTAGATATTATTATAATAATTATAATATCAAAAAATAATAAATAAATAGATCTAAAATAAAATTTAATCAAATTAAATTATAAACATGCAAGATTATTCTATAGAACTATTCTATTTTAGAACTAGTCATGCATATTTTCTAATCTTAGATCCAAATCATTTAATTTTAGTTTTTCTGATTTCAAATCTAATCACATCTCATGTGACATATGAAATAATTTATTTTCTAATTAAAATAAAATTAAAATCAGATATAAATACTTTAGAACCTTGGCCCTGATACCAGTTGAAGAGAAATCCTTATTTTTCGGACTAGGTTCGTTTAGATCTGATCGGATCAAGAGATATATTACAAAATTTTTTTTCTTTGATCTGAATCAAATCTAGAATATTTTTGATTTAATTTTTATTATTTTAATAATTAAAATAAAATATATATAAATTAAATCAAATTTAATTTATCTTGATGTAGGGTAATCCTATTACCCGTTGATGATCGTGTAAGCAGCAGAAGGTTCTGAATCTAGCCACGTAAGTGCCTAGCCACTATTGGTATGCACTCAGGCTAGATCTAGAGATCCTCTTCTTCTCTATCATGTTTTCAAAAATTAGATCTGAATCTAATTTGGAGAATCTTTAAAATAACTGTTGAAGATCAGCAGTTGTCCTTTGCTGTAGGGTAGCCTTCTAGCCTTCTGTTGCCTTTCTCTCGCCTGGATTGCACCAATTGAGATCCCAAACGACTTTTAGGCATGGAGAGGAGAGGGAGAAGATGGGCTTGGCATGGAGGAGGAAGTGAGAGGTAGTCTTAGGGCATGGGAATTTTCATGTAATTCTTTTTTGAGTTGGGCGCAGGGTCTTATTTATAGACTAAGCGTGATCCAACTCCTCTTCTTCCCAACCAATCACAATCCTTTATGAAATTAGATCTAAATCTGATTACTAAAAATAGAGTTCCTTGGATTCCTACTTAGATGGCACCTAAGACCAGTCAAAGTTGATTCTTAGGAGGAGTCTAATTGGAATCCAGAAAGGAGATGGAGTCCCTATCCAACAGGGACTCCTGGGTGCCTCCTACTTGGGCGCACGCCACCCTTAGTGTGCGCCCTCCTCCTTGCCAGTTTCTAGCAGGGGGACAAGCCTCCACCAGCTCTCCAATAGGTGCATGACCCATGGACAGAAGTCAAAGTATCAATGGTCAACATTTGACCAGTCAAAGGTCAACTTTTGACCAAAGTCAAAGGATGAAAAATAGCAGGTGACCAAAAATGGAAGGTATTGTCTTACAATATAAGACAACCCTTTTCTGATCTAAATAGGCTCCAGTCAGACCAAGTGAAGGCCTTTGATTGAGCACAAACTCCTTTGGCTCAGTCAGGATAACTATTTATGATAGTAAAAGAAGAACGTTAGGTTCAATCGAGTGCTAGCATGATTTTCTTGAACCTAATTGAATCTCATTCAGATCAATTGAACTGGATCAGTTCAATTGATGATCACCTAGATTCAAACCCTTCTTTGTGTGACCTAGTTAGGTTCAGTTCTGTATGGTAATGGGAATATGTCATGATCTCTATCATCGACATCATCGAAACTCCTTTCGATGGATCAGAACTTTTTTGATTCAAACAGCTAGAATGATCGATCATCTAAATCATTCTAATTGCTCCCAAAATCCACCAGTGACACCTAGCAGTATATGGTGGCAACCCATCAGAGCTGAATGCGAACCTCTTGGTGCAGCTACCTGTGTGATTAAGTTCTTCTATCTTGAGCTCCGATCAGATTAGGGTTAAGGTGAACTCGTCAAACCCTAGTTTCTGTCATATGATGTAATCATTCAATTCAAGTCCGATGTGAAAACCTAAATAGAAACTCTTTCTATTATTTCACTCTGCCATGGCCATGGGCTTCTGGACTTGATTCTCATGATCATCATAGGGCTGCTCCTCTACCACCGAGGTAGATAGATTCCATCTTGATGCAATCCAGTTCCTACAATGAACATGCTATAGCCAACATACACCTCAAGATTTCGAATGGCTAGGAGACCGAGTTATGGTGTAGTCAAACTATAACACCCTCAAGGTGAACTACCAATGCACCTCAGATCAAAGAACCAGACACACCACTATAGTATCGAGTCAGTCATTGACGAGAAGGTAGACTTCCTAATGACTACTCGAGGTGGTCACGCTCAGTGCCCTCATTCTCTAACGAGTACCTGTACTCTTACTTTGGTGTCTCCACACCATAGACTCAAGACTCATCTACTAAAGAAAAGCGATTATACACCAACCTTCCAAATCAATCACCATCCTCATGATGATCCTATGGTCGGGAGCATTTTATGAGTTAATAATGATTATTCATGTCTTAAATTTTCAACTTTTGAAAATATGAATTATCATTATCATTAACTCAAAGGATATATCACAGACACTAAATACAAATATGTGATAGAAAATAATCCATTTTATTGATTATAGTCAAAATTATAATTTTGCCCCTAGAAGTGTATTACAAGTGTCAGCCAATTCTGACTTCTAGGGAACATATATCTAACAGGGGCATCCCAAGATGATCTTATCTCTTAAGGGAGGCACCCCCTAATCCCCTCTATTTAAATACCAAGGTGGTTAGGGTTTGTTAGGATTTTTGATAGAGCCCTAGAAGAGGACTCTTCTTATTGCCACCTCTCCATTTTGTGCACCCCATATTCTCCATGCATAATCTGGTTAGGCATCCCTCTTGGGCATGGATAAGGGAAGAGAATCCCAGTCTAATGGGACTCTAGTTTCTTAACTCAATTCCAATTCGATTTGAATCCAATTCCAATCTAAATTGAGTCAAACTCAATTAGGAATGAAGTCTAAATCCTATTTGAACAAGGAAACCCTAATTAAACAAAATCTAATCAGATTAGATCTTATTTAATTCACCCCATATTTGATCATATCAAGTAATTAGCAATATTTGCAATTTGATAAAGTACTAGTTCAGTAGGACTTTAGATTTGTCTAGTGGGACTGTTTTCGATCCTTCTATAACTTGCTAACTCTTAATAAGTTTATTATATAATTTTTACATTTGAGTCCAATCATCAATCAAATTGATAACTAAGATCACTTGCAATTTATGATTTGAGATCATTATTCAATAGTCCAATTAGTCAAGATCTATTTTGTCTGTAACACCATAGGTTCTATTCTATCTGGTTAATGAGATTCATTTTAATATCCATTAAAATATCATTAAAACTTTTTTCAATAGATTAGAAAAATTCTTACTCATCAATCATAAATTATTGACCATCAAAATAATTCTTGTTGGTCTCAAATCACCAGTGATATCTAGCACCATATAATAGCAACCTAGCAGAATATAAAAATGAACCTCTAGGTATAGTTACTATATGATTCAGTTCTTTTATCGTGAGTTTTGACAAGATGGAGGTTATGAAAAATTCGTCAAATCCCATCATTCATCATATGCAAAATTGGCTCGACTTGAGTTCATTTATAAATTTTCATAAATTTTTTTTTCAATATTCATACTTGTTTCAACTAAAGACTTTCTAAACTCAATCTCACAAATCATATTAAACTTCTTCTTTTTCTACTAAGATCAGTAGATCCCATCTAGATGCACATTCTATTCCTCTAATGAATCTATTGCAATCAATATACACCTCAAGGCTCCGTATGGCTAGGAGACCAAGATATAATGTAGTCAAACTAAAGCAACCTCATTATGAACAACTGAGTCATCACAGGCCAAAGAACCATTCATACTACTATAGCATCGAGAATGTCACTAACGAGTGAGTAGATATCTAAGTGACTTATTATATTGGTTGTGCTCGATACTTTTGTTCTTTAATAAACACATGCACTCTCACTCCAGTATCCTTATACTATAGACTCGAGACTCATCTATCCATAAGAAAGTGATCCATGCACCAATCTATTTGGATCGATCATCATTCTCCTTATGATCCTATGGTCTGAAGTAGATTTTAAGTAACCACCAATGACACATGCCTCAAATTCTCAACTCTTGAGAATGTTTCATCATCTAGTTAATTCATTGGATGATTCAAAGACACATACACTACATGAATGGTAATTAACTATCCTTATTAATTAGGTCAAATATAAAAGTATATCCTAAAAATAATTAATGTGCCAGTTTGACTAGCTTTCAGAGCATACATCTAATAGTTATGTGAGCTCAGAAATGGCACTCCCAAGTCTTGAAAATATGAGAACATAGATTATGGGAAGACAGGAGCGAGTCGGAAAAAGAATCAGTCTCAATAGTAAAGTTCAAAAACTAGGCTGGCTTACTCTAAGACTGAGTCGACTTAGTTAAAAACTGGGTTGGCTTAATCTAGGACTAGGTCAACTAGGTCTCAAAGAAAAATCTAGATGGAGAGCAGCATTTTTGGGCTATTGACATGGTACACAACTAGATCGGCTCAGTCTGGGACTAAGCCGACTTAGTCGTAGGTTAGTCGGCTCAGTCTAAAATTGGGCTGGCTTAATTTTTGTTGATTATTATTTTGTATACGTGGGTTGTTTGGATTTAGAAAGTTTTTCTATGAGCTTGGGCTTGACCCTTTGTAAAGTATATATACTAAAAATAGGTCATGATTTTAAGAGTGCTGAAATATACTGAATAAAAGCTCTTTTCTTCCAAAAATCTCTTCTTCTCTTCTTCTCTATTCCTTGATTTATTTGATCATGCTTTTGTAGTGATCTCTAAGAAGTACTTTCTTGTTGCTTGGCTAATCACCGATGGCCATGCTGGTCTATGTGGAAAGAGCATATATTCCCGACATTTTGTATCAAAGGGTGTTGCGTGGAAGGAAGGAAGACACCTAGGATTTACTACATTCAGGATCTGTTGCACCAGGTTTTATCCTAAAAACTTTTAGTTTGCTTCATGGTTGTCTTTAGATTGAGGTGGAGATTGTTTACATAGAGGAATGGTGATACAGCAGTTTGGAAAGAGGATCTAGGGCTAGTTAGATCTTCTATGAAGGATAGTTTTGCTGGTGTGTAAGATCATGAAGGGTGTTAGAGATCTGTTCTTGACTTGTTTGAAGTCATGGGATCAAGTGGATTCAAGGTGGATTTTGAGAAGTTCGATGGCAAGAAAAACATTACTCTACGACAGCAAAGAGTAAATGACTTGTTGGTTCAGTAGAGGAAACTGCAAGGTCTTGACAAAAGAAAGGTCGGAAAAGATCAGTGCTAAGGATTGGAAAGAGTTGGAAAAAAAAATTTTTAGCATAATCTGGATGCGCTTGGTCGATCATGTTTTGCCCAAGGTTTGCACAAAGACTATGGCAAAGGAGCTCTGGGAGAGACTGGAGAACACATACATGGAGAAGAACATGATGAACAAGCTGTGGCTGAAGAAATAGTTGTATAGTCTGAGAATGCCCGAAGGTGGAGATCTTGTTGTGCATATCCAAAGGTTCAATCAAGTGTGTTTTGAGGTGATGAATTTGGATGTGAAGATCGACGAGGAGGATTGGGCATTGCTGCTATTATGTGTCAGATATGTGTGCCCTAAAATCCAGAATTGCCTGACAATTGTTATACACTTCTAAGGGCAAAATTATAATTTTGATTATAAATTATAAAATGGGTTATTTTCTATCATAATGTATATTTAGTGCCTGTGATACATCCCTTAAGTTAATGGTAATGATAATTCTTATTTTCAAGAGTTGAAAATTTAAGACATGAAGTTTTATTATTAACTCATAAAATGCTCCTGACCATAGGATCATTTTGAGAATGGTGATTGATCCAAAAGATTGATATACAATCGCTTCTTTATAGTAGATGAGTCTTGAGTCTATGATGTAGAGACACCAGAGCGAGAGTACAGGTACTCGTTAGAGAATGAGGGCACTGAGCGTGACCACCTCGAGCAGTCATTAAGAAGTCTACCTTCTCATTGATGACTGGCTCGAAGCTGCAGTTGTGTGTCTGGTTCTTTGACCTGAGGTGCATCGATAGTTCACCTTGAGGGTGTTATAGTTTGACTATACTATGACTCAGTCTCCTAGCCATTCAAAATCCTAAGGTGTATGTTGGCTATAGCACATTCATTGTAGGAATTGGATTGCACCAAGAGGGAATCTATCTACCTCGATAGATGAGGAGTAGCCCTATGATGATCACGAGAATCAAGTCCATAAGCCTATGGCCATGGCGGAGTGAAATAATAGAAAGAATTTATATTAAGGTTTTCACATTGGACTTGAATTGAATGATTAATCATATAATGGATATTAGGGTTTGACGAGTTTACCTTAACCCTAATCCGATCGGGGCTCAAGATTGAAGAACTTAATCACACAAGTAACTATACTGAGAGGTTCATTTTCAATTTTGATGGATTGCCACCATATGCTGCTAGGTGTCACTGATGGATTTTAAGAGCAATTAGAATGATTTAGATGATCAATCATACTAGTTATCTGAATCAGAAAAGTTCTGATCCATCGAAAGATGTTTCGATGATGTCAATGATAGAGATCATGACATATCTCATTACCATATAGAACTGAATCTATCTGGATCACACAAATAAGGGTTTCAATTTGGATATCATCAATTGGACTAACCTAGTCCAATTGATTTGAATTAGATTCAATTAAGTTCAAGAAAATCATGCTAGCACACGATTGAGCCTAATGTTCTTCTTTAATTACCATTAAAGTTATCTCGATTGGGCCAAATATGTTTGGGGTCACTCAGAAATCTTTACATGATCTGACTAGAGCTTATCCAGGTTAGAAAATGATTGTCTTAATTTATGAGATGAATTTGAGATAATATCTGCCATTTTTCGTCACCTGCTAAATCTTGTTTTGGACTTTTGGTCAAACATTGACCTTTGACACTTAGACATTTGCCCATGTGTCATGCACCCATAGAAGAGAATTTTGGATCTTGTCCCCCTACTAAAAAGGAGACAGATAGAGGGGACACACATAGGGAGACGTGCGCCCCATGTGGATAATGCCTGGAGTCCCATACAAATGGGACTCCAATTGCTTCGGGGTTTGTACCTTGGTGGCGCCAAAGACTTATCTTTGATCAATTTTGGTGCCATCTAAGGATGATTTAGAGGGGCCCTCATCTGATTGGATTAGATGATATCATCTCATTAATCAGATTTAGATCTGATTGCACAAAATGCCATGATTGGCCAGGATGAGGTGGCACTGCATGGCGTAGAATGGTCTATATAAACCCTATCTACGCCTAGGATTTACATTCCTTACCCATTGCCCATGACACAAGACTGCTCCTCTCCCTCCACCAAGCCATCTTCAGGTCCTCTCTCTCCTACCTATGTCTAAGAATTTTTGGGCTTCAATTTGGTGCGATCCAAGCAAGAGAAAGGTGATGAGAAAGGAAGAAGGCAGCACTGCTGCGAGAGACAACACCCGATCTTCAAAAGAAGTTTTGAATATCTTCCAAATTAGTTCTAGATCTGATATTTAAAAAATGATAAATAAGGAGAAGATCTCTAGATTCTACCTGAGTGGAAATCAGTAGAGGCTAGGCACTTGTACGGCTAGATCCAGAACCTCAGGAAGACATCAGGATCATCACATGGTAATCTGATTACCTACTACAAGATAAAATTAACTTAGATTTAATTTATCTTTTATTTTTATTTTATTTTCTTATTAGATTAATAATATCAGATCTAAAAAGTCTCAGATCTAATCTAGATCCAAGAGAGAAATTTTTGAAATATCTTTCTTGATCCAATCAGATCTGAACAAATATGACCAAGAAAACTAGGTTTTCTCTTCAATTGGTATCAAAGCCAGGTTGCATTAGATCTAATTTTAATTTATTTTGATATAATAATTAGGTAATTTAAGAGATCATATAAAATATAATTAGATCTAAAATTAAAAAATTAAAAAAATTAAATAATTTAGATCTAAGTTGTATAAGATGCATGACTAGTTGTAGAATAGAATTGTTCTATGTATAGTCTTGCATGATCATAACTTAATTTGATTAGTTATGATTTTTATATCTATTTATTTACTACTTCTTGATGTTATAAATATTATAATAAGTTTTTACAAATAAAAAATA
The DNA here is from genome assembly GCA_006176705.1 of Cocos nucifera. Classification (NCBI taxonomy): domain Eukaryota; kingdom Viridiplantae; phylum Streptophyta; class Magnoliopsida; order Arecales; family Arecaceae; genus Cocos; species Cocos nucifera. Next base: position 78,503 of record QRFJ01000389.1, on the reverse strand, counting down.
ATATTATTTAATTTTTGTCCATATGAGATATGATGAATGCATATTTAGACTAGTTGTAGAATAGTTCTACATAATTATCTAGAATAGAATTTTTTTTGATATGATCAATTTAAATTTAACTTTTTAGATGATTATGAGATAATTTAAATCTAAAAATATGCATGATATGATACATGAAGATGTATGCAAAAATGTTTAAAGTTAGATCAATCTTATATATGAGATATATGATGTAGAACTAACTAGTTTTGTAGTTTTCATATTTTTGATTAAGGCGTTCCCCTTGGCCATCTGATTATAAGAACAAAGTAGGGCATAAATGCCCTCTCCTCTCATTCGATGGGATGTTCTTATGATGTGTAGGGGTGCTGTGCATTCATCCTTAATCAGAAATCCAAAAATATATTTTTTGCAAAACCCTAGATCCTAAAACCCTAGAATTTTATTTATATATTTTATTTGTGAACCCTAAACTTAATTAAGAATTAATATTATGAAATATGTTAAGTCTAAAAATTAAAAATTATTAGATTTAAGACATATTCATAAAATTGGGTTCGAGCTTGTGTAGCTCAATTAGGTCTAGCAGTTGATCAAACCGAATTAAGAGTTGGTTAGTTGAGATCAAGAGTGCTTAAATTGACCAGTATAATAGGATTAAATCTGGGTCAAGATCGAATCACATGAGTGAACGATCAAGCTAAGACCTAATTAGGCTAAGTGGTTAGAGTCTAGATTGTAGGCTAACCTGATTGGTTCTGGCTTAACAATTTGGTGTCTAACGTATGTTTGGTAGATATGACCAACTAATTTTTAATTGGGAGCTACTCAACTCGAATGCATTCATATCAAGTTAATGGAATATCCTTTCCATCGATCTTACTTATCTGGCCATATTTATCGACCCAGTCCTAATCTAAGATGGTTAATAATCAGAGCTAACCCATGCCACTAGGTTAGTCATAATTATTATGGCTATTGTAAGTCAAGTTTAAAGAGACCTAAATCAAATATCCCTAAGAAAAGATTAAGTCTAAGATCTTCCACCATTATAGATATGCAGACCCTTTTTGGAGTTGATTATTCTTGGTTGGTCACAATGGTTCAATTGCACCAAAAAGACGTGACTATGTCTATTAGGCATTGGATGCTACGCACTGGAGGAAAAATTGGGCTCAATATTTTAGATACGGTGAGAGACCCAATTAGGAATCCAATCCATGCAAATGGTGGGTCTGACTTAACGAAGGAGTAGGTCAATATTTCAGGGATGGTGAGATTCTTGAATTAGAGATCAAGTTTTAGTGCACCATGATTAGAGAATCATTAGACAAGAGTTCTCCACTCATTGGCTAACCCATCACCAATAACTGTTAGGTGAGGTGATGAGTCAGTTGGTGGGACTGCACCATCCATTAGAAATCTATAATCATGAAGATTTTTGCATCTCTACAGAGGGATCGTAGGGATCCAAGAAAATAGTGGAAGCTAATTTATTTAAAAATTAAATTCCTAAATAAATTGGTCAAGTCTTAATTATAATATCTAACTAGAAACTTTGACTCTTTGTAGAAAAATGTCTGCATCCAACCTACTAGTACATATCCTGAACACCCATAGACTGACTAGACCTAATTATAAGAATTGGCTTTAGAATTTCAAAATCATTTTAGGTTTTGAGAAGTTAACTCATGTATTGGACTAGGATCCCCCCAACTTACCAGCTCATCCATCCATTGAATAGAGAGCATCTCATGACAAGTGGGTGGACGAAGATAATAAGGATAGATACTTCATGTTGGGCTCGATGTCTGATGAGCTTCAGCACCAACATGAAGATATCAGGACTATCCGCCAAATGTTGGCTCACCTACAAGAGATGTTTGGGGAATAGAGTCATGCAACCAAATATCAAATCACTAAATGACTATTTAAGGCTAAAATGCATGATGGGTAGTCAGTCCAAGATCATTATCTGATGATGATTAAGAACTTGGAAGAGCTTGAGAAGCTCAGAGTGAAGTTGGACCTGGATCTACAAAATGATATAATTCTGCAATCCTTGCCTGATGCATATGGACAGTTCACCATGAACTACCACATGCATAAACTTCAAAATACTCTGACCAAGCTTATGAACATGCTGGTTACTGCTGAGCTTTCAATGAAAGGTTCTAAAGGCTCAGTATTTGCTATGGAATGGGCTTCTTTCAAGAGAAAGTCTTTTGGAAAGAAGAAGAAGTCTACGAAAAGATAGAAGATGGAAGGAGGAAAGAAAAAGAAGGTAGAGCTGAGAAAAAAGGTGGCTGGCAAAGAAAAATATTTTCATTACAATAATGACAGCCACTGAAAGTGGAACTGCCCTACATACTTGACCATCTTAAAGAATAAGGAGGCAGGTCCTCTTGGAGGTATGCTCGTTATTGAATCTAACCTTATGGTTTCTTCTGCATCCAGTTGGGTGCTTGACCCAGGTTCTAGTGCTCATTTGTGCACTTCCATACAGGGTCTTGAGGATAGTAGGAGATTGAGGGATGGTGAGATGATCTTACACATTGAAAATGGAGTAAGAATTGCTGCTATGGCCGTAGGAAGATATCCTCTTTGACTATGATCTAGTTTAGATTTAGTACTAAAGGATTGTTATTATGTGCCTACAACAAGCAGAAATTTGATTTCTATTTCATGCTTAGCACTAGAACGCTATGTAATTAGTTTTCTTAAGAACCATTATAACATTCTTTATGAAAAAAATAAAATTGCAAGTGATTTTCTTATTAATGATCTTTATCAGCTACATATTGATGTATCTATTTTTAATGTCGAGCAAAATGTGAATGCCATAAAATTAAAATGACCTAGAGATAGTCCAAACAATGGGTATCTATGGCACCTTAGACTTGATCATATAGCAGAAGATAGGATTAATAAATTGAAAAAAATTGGACTATTGAGTTCATTGACTTCCGAGTCATATCTAATTTATGAATCATGTCTTCATGGCAAAATGACTAAACTTCCTTTTGTGGGACATGGGGAAAGGGCCATTGATTTACTTGTCCTAGTACATACTGATGTGTGCAGCCTATTTGATGTGCTGGCTAGAGGCAATTTTGTCTACTTTATAACCTTCGCCAATGATTTATCTCGGTATGGGTATGTGTATCTTATGAGACACAAGTTAGAAATCTTTGAAAAGTTTAAAGAATTCAGATATGAAGTAGAAAAGCAAACTGAATAATTCATTAAGGTTCTTCGATCAGATCAAGGAGGTGAATACCTTAGTCGAGAATTCCTGGAATATCTTAAGCAGAATGGCATAGTCTCTTAATAGACTCCACCTGGAATACCTCAACTCAACAAAATTTTAGAATGGAGGAACCGAACCCTATTAGATATGGTCTGATTCATGATGAGCTTCATAGATCTTTCTAATTTTCTTTGGGGACACAGTTTGTTAACTACTATATACCTACTGAATAGGGTTCCTTCTAAAACCATTCCTACCACACCATATGAGACATGGCATGATAAGAAATCAAGTCTGAATCAACTTAGAATTTGGGGTTGTCTGGCTCATATCAAGAAACAAGAAGCAGATAAATTAGACTATAGATCCTTTAAAACTCAACTCGTATGATATCCTAAAGAGTCATTAGAATATTATTTCTACATTCCAGAAGATCATAATGTGATTATGAGTCAACATACGATCTTTCTTCAAAAATAATTTATTCAAGATGGCAGCATAAAAAAGTAGATCAAGCTAGAGGAGAAAGTCTCCTAAGAGCAAAGAGCTAGGGACTCTTTGGAACCAAATCAGATTGAGCTAATACAATCACTACCTCCTCCACCTTGAAGATCGAAAATGATTTTCCATCTCTCTGAGAGATACTTAGGTACTATTTCAGAAAAAGTAGAAAAAATATTCCTCATAGGTAATAATGTTTATGGTGATGATCTCAAAATCTATAACGAGGTGATATCAGATATCGACTTTGAGAAATGGTTAGAGGCAATGAAGTCAGAAATTGAGTCGATGCACTCAAACCAAGTCTGAACCTTGGTGGATCTACCAGAAGGTATAGTACCTATTGGGTGTAAATAGATGTACAAGAGAAAGATTGGTATAGATGGGAATGTAGAGACATTCAAAGCTAGATTAGTGACAAAAGGTTATAGTCAGCATGAAGGCATTGACTATCAGGATACCTTTTTGTTAGTAGCCATGCTTAAATCTATTCGTACATTGCTTGTCGTTACAATCTATTTCTATTATGAAATATGATAAATGGACATGAAAATAGCATTATTAAATAGATATCTTGAGAAAGATATCTACATGGAACATCCAGTGATACTAATCACAAAGTATGCAAGCTGCATAGATCCATATATGGACTTAAGTAAGCATCTCAGAGCTGGAATACTCATTTTAAATATGTGATCAAATTATTTGATTTTATGAAGAATGAGGAGGAATCATGTATTTTCAGAAAGGTCAGTGGGAGCGCTATTATCTTTCTTGTACTGTACATGGATGATATCCTTCTTATTGGAAATGATATTCCTATGTTGATCATAGTTAAAATGTGGTTATCTAAAGAATTCTCCATGAAAGATCTAGGAAAAGCATCCTTCATTCTTGGAATCAAAGTCTATAGAGATAGACCGAATAGGATGCTAGGTCTTTCACAAAAGATGTACATAGAGGAATGTACTAAAGAGGTTTAGCATTAAAAACTCCAAGAGGAGATTGGTACCCTACAGACATGGCATTCATCTCTCCAAGAAGATGTGCCCTAGCACACCTAAGGAGACAGAATGCATGAACAAGATCCCTTATGCTTCTACAATAGGGAGCCTCATGTATGCTATGTTATGTACATGACCTGATATAGCCCATGCTGTGAGTGTCATGAGCAAATATCAGTCAAATTCAGGTGAAGAATGCTAGACTTCTGTGAAATATATTCTTAAGTACTTAAGAAGAACTAAGGATATGTTCTTGATTTTTGGTAATGGAGAACTCCAAGTCCAGGGGTATATAGACTTAGATTTTATGTTCGATATAGATGATCAAAAGTCAACATCTAAAAATTTATTTGTGTGTAATGATGATACTATCAGTTGGAAGAGTTTCAAACAGATAGTAATAGTAGATTCCACCATGGAAGCAGAATACATCACTGCGTCAGAAGCTATGAAGGAGCCATTCTGGTATAAGAAGTTCATCATAGAGATCGAAGTAATGCCATCAGATGCCATTCCTCTATACTACGATAACAATGATGCCATAGTTCTTACTAAGGAGCCGAGGTCTCATCAGAAATCCAAACACATTGAGCGGCGATACCACCTTATTCGTGATTACCTCGAGAAAGAATACATCGAGGTCAAGAGAGTCGACTCTATAGATAATATGGTAGACCCACTTATAAAGTCATTGGGCCAGTAGAAGATCGAAGCCCACCTTGAGAAGATGGAACTTAGATTTATAGCTAATTAACTTTAGGTCAAGTGAGAGTTTGTTAGATATGTGTGCCATAGAAGTCAGAATTGGCTGACACTTGTTGTACACTTCTAAGAAAAAAATTATATTTTTAACTATAAATAATAAAATAAATTATTTTCTATCATAATGTATATTTAGTGTCTATGATACACCCCTTGAGTTAACGACACTGATAATTCTTATTTTCAAGAGTTAAAAATTTAAGATATGAATTTTCATTATTAACTCATAAAATGCTCCTGACGGTAGGATCATTATGAGGATGGTGATTGATCCAAAAGATTGATTTACAATCGCTTCTTTATAGTAGATGAGTCTTGAGTCTATGGTGTAGAGATATCATAGCGAGAGTACAGGTACTCATTAAAGAATGAGGGTACTGAGCATGACCACCTCGAGCAGTCATTAGGAAGTCTACCTTCTCATCGATGACTGGCTCAAAGCTGCAGTTATGTGTCTGGTTCTTTGACCTAAGGTGCATCGACAGTTCACCTTGAGGGTGTTATAGTTTGACTACACCATGACTCGATCTCCTGGCCATTCAGAATCCTGAGGTGTATGTTGGCTATAGCATGTTCATTATAGAAATTGGATTGCACCAAGAGGAAATTTATCTACCTCGATAGATGAGGAGTAGCCCTATGATAATCACGAGAATCAAGTCCATAAGCCCATGGCCATGGTTGAGTGAAATAATTGAAATAGTTTCTATTACGGTTTTCACATTGGACTTAAATTGAATGATTAATCATATGATGGATATTAGAGTTTGATGAGTTCACCGTAACCCTAATCCAATTAGGGCTCAAGATAGAAGAACTTAATCACATAGGTAACTGTATCGAGAGGTTTATTTTCAATTCTGATGGATTGCCACCATATGCTGCTAGGTGTCACAGATGGATTTTAAGAGCAATTACAATGATTTAGATGATCAATCATACTAGTTGTCTGAATCAAAAAAATTCTGATCCATCGAAAAGTATTTCGATGATGTCAATAATAGAGATTACGACATATCTCATTATCTTATAGAACTGAACCTAACTAGATCACACAAACAAGGGTTTCGATTTGGACATCATCAATTGGACTAACTCAGTTTAATTGATTTGAATTAGATTCAATTAGGTTCAAGAAAATCATGCTAGCACACAATTGAGCCAAATATATTTCTTTAATTATCATTAAAGTTATCTCGACTGAGCCAAATATATTTGGGGTCACACAGAAACCTTTACTTGGTCTGACTGGAGCTTGTCCAGATCAGAAAAGGTTGTCTTAATTTATGAGATAAATTTGAGACAACACCTGCCATTTTTCGTCATTTGCTAAATCTTGTTTCGGACATTTGATCGAACGTTGATCTTTGATACTTAGACATCTACCGATGTGTCATGCACCCATAGGAGAGAATATTGGATCTTGTCCTCCTACTAAAAAGGAGACAGATAGAGGGCAAATGCCTAGGGAGACGTGCACCCCATGTGGATAATGCTTGGAGTCCCATATAGATGGGACTCCAATTGCTTCGGGGTTTCTACCTAGGTGGCACTAAGGACTTATCTTTGACCAATCTTGGCATCATCTAAGGATGATTCAGAGGGGTTCTCATCTAGTTGGATCAAATGATGTCATCCCACTAATCAGATTTATATTTGATTGCATAAAAGGCCATGATTGGATGAATGATGTGGCACTGCATGGCGCAGAAGGGTCTATATAAACCCTACCTACGCCTAGGATTTTGATCCCTTGCCCATTGCCCGTGCCACAAGGCTGCTCCTCTCCCTCCTCCATGCCATCTTCAGGTCTTCTCTCTCCTACCCATGCCCAAAAATTTTTGGGCTTTAGTTTGGTGCGATCCAAGCAAGAGAAAGGCGACAAGAAAGGAAGAAGGCAGCACTGCTGTGAGAGACGACACCCAATCTTCAAAAGGAGTTTTGAAAATCTTTCAAATTAGATCCAGATCTGATATTTAGAGAAATGATAAAGAAGGAGAAGATCTCTAGATCCTATCCAAGTGGATACCGATAGAGGCCAGGCACTTGCGTGGCTAGATCCAAAATCTCAGAAAGACATCAGGATCATCATAGGCTAATCTGATTACCCACTACAAGGTAAAATTAACTTAAATTTAATTTATCTTTTATTTTTATTTTATTTTTTTATTAGACCAATAATATCAGATTTGAAAAGTCTCAGATCTGATCTAGATTCAAGAAAAAATTTTTTGAAATATCTCTCTTGATCCAATCAGATCTGAATGAACCTGACCTAGAAAACTAGGTTTTCTCTTCATTATGTTCTCTCTCAGATTTGTATGATGGTCTCATAACAACTTTAGTTTATGTAAAGGAGATCCTAAACTATGAAGAGGTTGTTGGTGTGCTCAGATCAAATGAGCAAAGAGAGAAGATCTGTAAGGGAGACCCTAAGTATGAGATCTTGGCTGTGAATGAAAGATAGGGAAGATCAAAGGAGAAGTCAAGAGGGAAATCCAAGGGCAGAACAAAGTTTCATGATCAGAGAAAGATGGCATTAAAATGTTATAAATGTCATCAGCCTGGACACCTAAGGAGAGATTATCCCTTTTTGAGATTAAAAATTAAAAAAGCCAGTAAGGGAGTTGGTACAGCTTCTATGAGTAGTGGAGAAGACCTGCTAGTTCTATCAGATGGATCCATAGAGTGTGATACTATGCGGATATTAGATTCAGCATGCTCGCACCACTATACTTCTCATCGAGAGTGGTTTGCTACCTACCAGAAGGTCGATAGTGAAAGTGTCAGCTTTGGAGATGATCATCCATGCAAAGTAGCTGGAATTGGCTCTATCAGGATGAGGATGTATGATGGGATCACTCATACATTATCAAATATCAGGCATATACCAGAGTTGAAAAAAAAATTAATTTTTTTGGGCTACTTGAAGGAGCAGGGTTATGCTTTTAGTAGCCAGGCTAGGAGTGGATGTCTAAAAATTTTTAAGAGTTTTGGTGGTGATGAGAGGTAGAAGTCTGAGCAACAATCTTTACAAAATGGAAGGCTCAGTGATAAATGATAGTGCAGAGATGCTAGCAGTGGCATAGGAGGAGCAGATTTTATATCAACTATGGCACTATCGGAAGGATCGTATGAGTGACCGTGGGCTCACAAAACTAAGCAGAAGAGGTATGATCCAAGTCCTAAGGAAGGAGGGCATAGATCTTTGTGAGCCATGTATCTTTGGCAAACAGTATAGGATGAAGTTTGCCAGAAGTACCAAGCGCAGTGAGGGAGTACAAGATTTAGTGAACTTAGATGTGTGAGGACCAACTCCTGTATCAGCTAAAGGTGGGGCAAAATATTTTATCACTTTAATTAATGATTTTTCAAGGAAATTATGGATTTATCTAATCCGAGAAAAATTAGAGTTGTTTGCCCGATTTGGAGCCTAGAGAGCTAAAGTAGAGAAGGAGTCAGGGAGACAGGTAAAGTATCTGAGATTGGATAATGGAAGGGAGTATACTAGCTTAGAGTTCAGGAGATACTATGAGAAAAATGGCATCAAACACCATTACACGTTGAGGATGACTCCCCAGTAGATTGGTGTCATGGAGAGGATGAACCAAACACTGACCGAGAAGGCATTGAGGTTGAGGCAGCAGACATCACTCCTAAAGTTCTTTTGGGGTGATGCTCTAATTTTTTCTTATTTTCTTGTGAATAGGTCCCCTCATTATAAGATGAATAGAGGCATTCTAGAGGAGGTCTGGAGTGGAAAGAAGGTGGAGCTCGGCCATCTAAAAGTTTTTGGTTGCACAGCCTATGCACATGTGGAGGCAATCGAGAGGAGCAAATTGAATCCAAAATCTCAAAAGATGACATTCATAGGATATCTACAAGGAGTCAAGGGGTACCTGCTATGGAACTCTCAGGCACAGAAGTTAGTGATCAGCAGGGACGTTATCTTTGATGAGAAGAGCATCTTGAGGAGGTCTGGGATAGATGAAATTGGGAAAACGAAAGTGAACAGTAGTAGCCAGTCAGAGAATGATGGCCCATAGGTTACATCCACTTACAGAAGTATTCCTGTTGAGATGGAGCTAGGCAAAAAAGTATTGTCTCAGATTGAAAATCAACATAAAGGGCTGATAGTTCAGATAGATGTGTAGGAGCAGCCATAAACATCAGGCAGAGATGTGCCAGTGGGAGTGGCTTTGCAAAAATATCAGCATACTATTAGGAGATCGATCAGATATGGCATTGATGAGGTTATCTCCTATGCACTCATCACTGCTAATGAAGATCCAGCAAATTATGCAGAGGCCATGGAGAGTGAGGATCATGATTCATGGATGCAAGCCATGATGGAGGAGATGGAATTACTTGAGAAGAATCAGACATGGTAGCTGGTGGATCTTCTAGAGGGTGCTCGACCTATTGGCTCAAAGTGGGTGTTCACAAAGAAAGAAGCACCTTCAGAACAAGGTGGAGTCAAATTTAAAGCAAGACTGGTAGCAAAGGAAGACTCACAAAGGGAAGGGATCGACTACACAAAAATTTTCTCTCCTATGGTGTGTTATACATCTACTCGAGTTTTGCTGTCATTGGTGGCATAACATAACATGGAATTGGAATAAATGGGCGTGAAGACGACCTTCCTTCATGGGACTTTGGAGGAAAGAATCTACATGAAGTAGCCGGATGGTTCATAGAGATGGAATAGGAAGAAAAGGTGTGTTTACTCAGAAAGTCTTTATATGGTTTGAAATAATCCCCTCGTTAGTGGTATCGAAGGTTTGATAGCTTTATTTTGAGCCTCGATTTTAGTAGATGTGAACATGATTGTTATGTCTATGTCAAGAATGTAGATGAGGAAGATGCCCTATACCTATTATTGTATGTAGATGATATGCTCATAGTCAGTAGAAGCATGGATGCTGTAAAAAGGTTAAGAAGGGTATTATCATCTAAATTTGAGATGAAAGATTTGGATCCAGCTGAGAAAATCCTTGGAATGGAGATTTGCAGAGATAGGTGCAAAGAAGTGCTCCATTTGTCACAAGAAAAGTATGTCCAGAAGGTTCTTGAGAGATTTGGAATGGAGAAGGCCAAACCTGTAGAGACGCTATTATCGAGTCATATGTCTCTCTCCAAGTTATAGTGCCCCCAATCAGAAGAGGAGAGAGAGTACATGGAATGAGTCTCTTATGTAAATGCTGTAGGTAGTGTGATGTATAATATGGTGTGCTGTAGATAAGATATTGAACATACTATGAGCACGGTTAGTAGATATATGGCTAACCTTGGGAAGGATCACTGGAAAGCATTGAAATGGATATTGAGATATCTGCATGGAACAAGAGATTTTGGTTTGATATTTGATGGGCAGTCGAAAGAATTTGGAGAGTAATTTGTGAAAATGTGTAAAGATTTAGATCCTCTGAAAGGGTTTGTTGATGCAAATTGTGCTAGTGATCTTGATACAAGGAGGTCTACTATTAGATACCTCTTCTGCATATATGGTGGACCGATGTCTTGGAGATCAACCCTTCAGTCAATCATGGTCTTGTATACCACAGAGGCCTAGTACATTGGGATAACGAAGGCTGCAAAGAAAGCTCCTTGGCTTAAGAGGCTAATTGATGAGTTGGAGGTGGAATAGAGTAAGGTTACACTATTCAGTGATAGTCAGAGTACTCTGTTGTTGGCACAAAACCCAGTCTATCATGCGCGCACAAAGCATATAGACATGAGGTACCACAGAATCAGAGAGCTGATTGAGGAAGGTGAAGTGGAACTGATGAAGGTCCATAACAAGGAGAATCAGCCTGATGCACTAATGAAGGTACTCCCCAGAGATAGCTTTCGGAGTTGTGTGGCATAAATGGGTTTGTTGAGAAGAGATGAGTTCATAAAGACTTGAAAGTACCAAGGTGGAGAATGTGAGCTCAAAAGTGGCACTCTCAAGTCTTGAAAATATGAGAAGATAGGTCATGGAAAGACAGGAGCGAGCCAGAAGAAGAATCAGTTTCAATAGTAAAGTTCAAAAATTGGACCGGCTTACTCTGAGGCTAAGCTGGCTTAGTTGGAAACTGGGTCGGCTCTGTCTAGGACTGGGTCGGCTAGGTCTCAGAGAAAAATTCAGATAGAGGGTAGCACTTTTGGGCTATTGGCATGGTACACAACTGGGTTGGCTCAGTCTGAGATTGAGTCGACCCAGTCGTAGGTTAGCCAACTCAGTCTGAAACTGGGCCGGCTCAATTTTCATGGGTTATTATTTTGCGTATGTGGATTGTTTAGGTTTGGAAAGTTTTTCTATAAGCTTGGGCTTGACCCTTTGTGATGTATATATACTGGAAACTGGTAATGATTGTAAGAGTGCTGAAATATACTGAATAAAAGCTCTTTTCTTTTGAAAATCTCTTCTTCTATTCTTCTCTATTCCTTGATTTATTTGATCATGCTTCCATAGAGATCTCTAGAAGTACTTCTTTGTTGCTTGGCTAATCATCGATGGCTATGTCGATCCATGTGGGAAGAGCGCGTATTCCCAACAAGTTATACCTCGAGGAGCAAGAACCGAAAGACCAGCTTCCAGCCAAATTCTCTAATTCAGGCATTCTAAAGAATTGAAGATGACAAAGAGAAAAGGAGGAAGAAGTATAGAAGCAAAAATGGAAGGCAAGGAATGTCCAAGGAAAAAAGGAAAAAGAAAGTCAAGGGAGAATGAACATTGAGACTCAGGGAGATGCTATGAAGATCGACCGATAGACTACATAAGTGAAGAGGAAATCACTAAAAAGGACACCAAAAATTATCGAGAAAAGCTCTGAATCTTTGATGGGAAGCATCGCTATCCCATGGCATAAAGACAATAAAGGTAAAAATCAAAAGGGAGCATGCTCCTATTTATAAGAACCTCAAATGGCTTAGATTACACATCAACTCGACCATGACCGATGGATGGCTACCATTTGGCATCATCCAATTGGGCAAGCCGACCTCTCTAGATGACTCATTTATAAGGGCATCTCAAATGGCACATGTAATGCATTGGTTCTGATGAAATCTATTAATGGCTGCCACCTGGCATCCCCTAGTGAATTATGACAATCCTTAGATTCAATGTTTCATCTAGCCCACAAGTCTCGGGTGCGATGTTCTACCTAAGGGAACTAGGATACCATACATGTCCCCTACAACATCAAAAGAACTAACCTAGCATAGTGCCTTTGTTGACCCTTGATTGATTTTATTAATAATAAAAGCATTTGAGTATAGATTTTTAATGTACTAACATTATTTGTGAGGATGTGTAGTTCTAAAATTCAAGAGCTCACAAGCTCTAAGTATTTTCATTCATCTAAATGAATATTCATTTCACTCAAGATTTTAGAGAAGATACTTTAGAGTGGATACATCTTTCAATAGGTTTTAATGAATGATAAATCAAGGCAAAAAGGCAAGTCTAACCGACAAAATAAATTAGAGTAGAAAGGATCACAAAAAGTGTTTGGCATGCATGGGATGCAAACTGGGCCGATCCAGTTTGAGACTAAGCTAATCTAGTCTCAGTGGAAGCAAAAGACAGAAAGAGCAGAAAGCAATACTTTTCATGATCTAAGAGACTAAGCCGACCTAGTGGCAACTAGGCCGACCTAGTTAGAAAGGTAGCCATCCTAGTCTCAGAAGACAGCAAAAGATAGAAACAAGTATTTTGGGATCATTGAGATTGAGCCAACCTAGATAAAAACTAAGCCAACCTAGTTTGGACTGAGCCAACCTAGTCAGAAACTGAGTGAGCCTAATGCCTGTAACAACTAGTTTTCATTTTTGTAGCTTTTTTACTCCACACACCTCCCAACGGCTATTTTAAGTCTTCCAATGGCTAGATCACTTTCAGAAGTCCTTCTAGCTAGCTTGTAATGATGGAAAATCTCAAAAATACTTAAGAGAATATTTGGGACAAGAAAAATAACTTTTGAACTTGCAAAAAGAGCTTCCAAATAGATTTTCAGTGTATTCAAGTGTGTGAGCAATATAGTGAAAAGAAAGGAGTGATCTTTAGACATATCATTATCCTTCCAACATCCTCACTCTAAAAAAAGTTAGATAATTGCTATCAAAGATTATCTACTATTTTTCTCAAGCATTCAAAGAGAAGAAATCAAGCCAACAAGCCAAGCTCCCAAAATTTCTTCTCTTAAGCTTCAAAGAGTTTATTTTTATTTTTTTATTATATTTTTCTTTTTATTTCAAGTTTCTTAAGGTGAGAAACTTAGGTTAGTCCAAGCCTAGAGTTGGACATTGTATGGTTTGATTGATAAGCCAAAGTTTAAATCAATCAGGGTTGGTTATTATCTCAGGAAAATAATCATTGTATGGTTGTGGTTAATGAGCTAAGCTCAAAATCAACTAAGTTGGATTGTAAACCCAAGTAAAACAATTGGACTGTAATCAAGCCTAATGATTATAGTTGAATTTTTAAGTGATTTACTTAGAATGTGGACGTAGGTGCTATGTTTATCATCGAACTACTATAAAATTATTGTGTTTGTAATTGTATGTTCTTGTTTTATTACTTTCATTCACTACATATTACATTGCTTATTTTATTTAAGCACATAACTAGTTTAATTTGCTCATATCTCAAGCTTAAATTTTAAATCCATAATTCACCCCTCCTCTTGGGAAGCCATACTTGGGCAACAAGTGGTATAAGAGCAGGTGCTCTAATATTAGTTATTGGTCAAACTAACAAAGAGCTAAATATTAAATAGCAATCCTAATTGGGACTCCATTGGTTGAAGGGCAATCAACCAATAGACCCCCACTATTCAATGGAACTAACTATAAGGAAGGCAAGAATGAGAATATTCATCCAAGCACAAGATTATGACATGTGAAATATCATAATGTTAGGACCTCACACACCAATAATTATAGTTGATGGAGTGTCTATCCTAAAATCTGAAAAGGATTGGGATGAACACGATAAAAAGAAAGCTCAACTTAATGCCAAAGTTATGAATATTTTATATTATGCTTTGAATGCTAATGAGTTCAATAGAATATCAACATGTTCATTTGCCAAAGAAATTTGGAATAGACTTGAAGTCATTCATGAGGATAATAATCAAGTCAAGAAATCAAAGATAAATATGTTGGTACATAAGTATGAGTTATTTAAAATAAAACCACATAAAACTATCATTGAAATGTTCACTAGATTCACTGATATTTTAAATGATTTGAAAAGTCTTGAAATAGCTAATACTAACAGTGATGTTGTGCGCAAAATTTTTAGGTCTTTTCCAAAGAATTGAGAGCCAAAAGTGATTACCATTCAAGAGGTGAAAGACTTAAATACTCTTGCATTGGAGGAATTAATTGGGTCACTCATGACCCATGAGCTGAACATGATCCAAGGAAAAGAGGAGTAAGTAAAGAGAAAGAAGAGCATAGTACTCAAAGCTGCTACCATATATGAAGAAGAAAGTAACTCTGAAGAAAACTTGGAAGATGATGAGAAAATGACACTAATTACTAGAAGATTCAAGAAATTCATGAAAAGAGGGAAGAAGTTTGAACCAAGGAGAAGAAATTTTAGCAAGGGTGGAGGTAGCAAAGAAAGAGAAAAAGAGAAGGATCAAATCATTTGTTATGAGTGTAAGAAGCCCGAACACTTTTGAATGGACTGTCCATTATTGAAGAAGAGCTCAAAGAAATCAAGGAAGAAAGTTTTAAAAGCAATATGGAGCAATGATGAAGACTCATCTTCAAGTGAAGAAGAATGTCTAGGAGAAGAAAAAGCAAATCTTTGTCTTATGGCATTGGAGGATAAGGTAAACCAAGATGACTCAATTTCTGAATTTATATTTGAGGAATTATATGAAGCCTTTAATGATTTACATTATGATTTCAAAAAGCTATCCCACGAGAATAAAGAACTAAAGAAAGAGAATCAATCTTTAAGTAAAGATAAAGCTCAAATAGAAGAAAATGCGAAAGAATTACAAACTAATCTAGATGAATCAAAACAAAAGATTGGATCCTTACAAGATGAAGTAACAAGATTAAGATCTATAGTAGATAGATATATGCTAAGCTTGAAAAATTTATCAAAGATTATTGAAAATCAAAAGATGGCCATTGATAAAGCCGCTATAGGATATGATCCATCAGGAAAGCAAAAATCATAAATTAATGCATATGCAAAATCTCAAAATTATGGTAGAAACATCACATGTTACAAATATAATAAAATTGGATATAAATTTATTGAATACAAAATCATTAATTCAATAAAATCAAAAGTAAAATAAATTTGTGATCCAAAAGAAATTATTTGTACTAACCCCAAAGGACCCAAATTAGCTTGGGTACCTAAGTTTACTTGATTGCTTGTGTAGGTGTACTTGGCATCCGTAAGAGCTAAAAGAAAGTGGTACCTTGATAGTGGATGCTGGAGGCATATGACAGGAGATAAATCATAATTTATCTCTCTAAAAACTAAAGATGGAGGTATTGTGACATTTAGAGACAATGATAAAGAAAAAAATTATTCATTTCAGTAATATCTTGATAACACCCTCTATTGGTATAGAAAATGTTTTATATGTTGAAGAATTAATGCATAACTTACTTAGCATAAGCCAACTTTATGATAAGGATGTTAATCATTCATTCAAATCATCTCATTGCATTGTTACTAGTTCTTTAGATGAAAGCATTTAATTCATAAAAAAAAGATATGAAAATATTTACATTGTTAATCTTGATGAACTTAAAAATGAAAATATTGAGTGTCTTATTGCTATGAATGCTAAACTAAATGAATCAAGTTGGATTTAGCATAATAGATTAAGTCATGCAAGTATGGACTCACTAGCAAGATTAATTAAACTTGATTTAGTAAAAGGATTACCTAAAATAAATTTTGAAAAGGACAAAATTTGTAAAGCATGCCAACTTGATAAACAAATAAAATCTTCTTTCAAATTCAAAAATGTTGTTTCAACTACTAGGCCTCTAGAATTACTTCATATGGATTTATTTGGACTTATTTTAACTATCAGTCTTAGAGGAAAGAGATATGGCTTTATTATAATAGATGATTTTTTAAGATATACATGGATTTTATTTTTATCTCATAAAGATAATGCTTTTAATATGTTTGTTGATCTATTTAACAAAATAACAAAGGAAAAAGAATCCAATGTTTTATATATTAGAAGTGATCATGGCATGGAATTTGAAAATCAAAAATTTGAAAGTTTTTGCTCTAAGAATGGAATCAATTATAACTCTTCAGCACCGAGGACACCCCAATAAAATGGGGTGGTAGAAAGAAAGAATAGAATATTGATTGAAATAGCATGAAGCATGCTTTGTGAAAGCAATCTTCCAAACATTTTTGGGTGGAAGCTATTAACACCACATTCTATGTGCTACATAGATCGCTAATTAGATCAATCTTAAAGAAAACTCCAAATGAACTCTATAAAGAAAAAAAGCCAAATATTTCATACTTTAAAATCTTTGGATATAGATATTTCATTCTTATAAATGATAACGATAAGCTAGGAAAGTTTGATGCAAAATCAGATGAAGAAATTTTCCTAGGATATTCATCACATAGTAGAGCATATAGAGTATTTAACAAAAGAACATTGATTGTGGAAGAATCTATGCAAGTTATTTTTGATGAAACTAACTCTCTTAAAAAAAAAAAGAAGAGCTTGATGTGGATGCAGAAATTCTAAAAAATAAAATGAAATACATACCATTTGAAGGTACTCCCTCTCAAGAAAAAGAAGATAAAGAACAAGAGGTTGAAGAAGTAATGCCACAATCTCAAGATGATCATGGTACATCCAACTTATCAAAGGAATGGAGTATGATCATAATCATCCTAAGAAATTAATAATATATGATCCATCTCATGGAGTTAAAACTAGATCATCTCTTAGGAAAGCTATGAATCACATTGCATTTGTATCTCATTTAGAACCTAAAAATGTAATTGAAGTTAAAAAAGTTCTAAATTGGATATTAGCAATGCAAGAAGAGTTAAACCAATTTGAAAGAAATAAAGTTTGGCAATTAGTTGAAAGATCAAAAAATTTTCTTGTAATTGATATAAAATGGATCTTTAGAAATAAACTAGATGAGAAGGACAATGTAATTAAAAATAAGGCTAGATTGGTTGCACAAGGATACAATCAAGAAGAGGGTATTGATTTTGATGAATCCTTTGCACCCATAGCTAGACTTGAAGTTATTAGATTGCTCTTAGCATTTGCATGCTTCATGAATTTTAAATTTTTTCAAATAGATATGAAAAGTGCATTTTTAAATGATTTAACTAAAGAAGAAGTTTATGCAGAACAA
Organism: Cocos nucifera; assembly: GCA_006176705.1. Classification (NCBI taxonomy): domain Eukaryota; kingdom Viridiplantae; phylum Streptophyta; class Magnoliopsida; order Arecales; family Arecaceae; genus Cocos; species Cocos nucifera. The sequence goes on along the minus strand of QRFJ01000389.1, from coordinate 60,608 downwards.
CCTCCAAGCTTTGAAAGTCAAGATTTACCTAATCATGTATATAAACTGAAGAAAGCACTATATGGATTAAAACAAGCACCTAGGACTTGGTATGATAGATTGAATAAGTTCTTATTAAAGAATGATTTTAAAAGAGGTAATGTAGATAAAATACTATTTATTGAAATAAAATCAAGTGATCTATTAATTATCCAATTATATGTTGATGATATTATATTCAATGCAATTAATAAGATTTTATGTAGAGAGTTTGCTAATCTCATGCAAAATGAGTTCGAGATGAGCATGATGGGAGAGCTTAACTTCTTTCTTGGACTCTAAATCAAGCAATCAAATGAGGAGATCTTCGTCAACCAAAGTAAATACATCAAGAAAATGTTAAAAAAATTTGGGATGGAGAATGTTAAAGAAAGTGGCACCACCATGAGCACAAGTTACAAGCTTGATCAAGATCCAAAAGAAAAGGTAGCAGTGAAGGGAAATCCTGATTTCTCGGTCCAGATTCATCCAGATCTGATTAGATCAAGAGATATATTTCAAAAATTTTCTCTTGATCTCAATCAGATCTTGATATATTTCAGATCTGATTCTTATTATTTTAATAAATAAAATAAAATAAGATAAATTAAATCAAATTTAATTTACCTGATTTGTGTAATCCTATTACCCTGTAGATGATCCTGATTGCAGTGGAAGGTTCTGGATCTTAGCAACGCAAGCGCCTGGCCTCTACCGGTATCCACTTGGGTTGGATCTGGAGATCCTCTTCTTCTCTATCACACCTCCAAAAATCAGATCTGGATCTGATCTGGAGGATCTTCAAAACTCTTTTGAAGATCTGCAGTCGTCCTTTTGCAGCAGCGCAGCCTTCTTGCTTTTGATCGCCTTTCCTTGATCTGAATCGCACCAACCTAAATCCAAAACACTTTTGGACGTGGAGAGCAAGGGGAGAAGAGACTATGGCATGGAGAAGGAGGGGAGAGGCAGCCTTGGGGCGTGTCTAATTTCATTAGAATTAGGGTTGGGCGCAGGGTCTTATTTATAGACCTCTTGTGATCCAACTCCTCTTCCTCTCAACCAATCACAACCCTTTGTGAAATCAGATCTAAATCTGATTGGTTGGAATAGAGACCCCTGGATTCCTCCTTAGAGGGCGCCTAAGACCAGTCAAACTGGATTCTTAGTAGAACTCTATTGGAATCCAAAAGGGAAGTGGAGTCCTTGTTGCTCTGATTGGAATCCAAAAGGGAGGTGGAGTCCTTGTCCAACAAGGACTCCTAGGCGCCTCCTACTTGGGCTCACGCCATCCTTGGCGTGCGCCCTTCTCCTTGCCAGGTTCTGGCAGGGGGACAAGGCCCCCACCAGCTCTCCAATAGGTGCATGACATGTGGTCAAAAGTCAAAGGGTCAATGGTCAACGTTTGACCAGTCAAAGGTAGACTTTTGACCAAAGTCAAAGAACAAGAAATGGCAGGTGACCAAAAATGGCAGGTAATGTCTTACAAATAAGACAACCTATTCTGACTTGGACAACCTCCAGTCAGACCATATGAAGGCCTCTGATTGAGCACAAACTCCTTTGGCTCAGTCAGGACAACTTATTTATGATAGTAAAAGAAGAACGTTAGGTTCAATCGAGTGCTAGCACGATTTCCTTGAACCTAATTGAATCTCATTCAGATCAATTGAACTAGATCAGTTCAATTGATGATCACCAGATTCAAACCCTTGTTTGTGTGACCCAGTTAGGTTCAGTTCTGTATGGTAATGGGATATGTCATGATCTCTATCATAGACATCATCGAAACTCCTTTCGATGGATCAGAACTCTTCTGATTCGAACAGCTAGAATGATCGATCATCTAAATCATTCTAATTGCTCCCAAAATCCACCAGTGACACCTAGCAGTATATGGTGGCAACCCATCAGAGCTGAATGCGAACCTCTTGGTGCAGCTACCTGTGTGATTAAGTTCTTCTATCTTGAGCCCCGATCAGATTAGGGTTAAGGTGAACTCGTCAAACCCTAGTCTCTGTCATATGATGTAATCATTCGATTCGAGTCCAATGTGAAAATCTAAATAGAAACTCTTTCTATTATTTCACTCTACCATGGCCATGGATTTCTGGACTTGATTCTCATGATCATCATAGGGCTACTCCTCTACCACCGAGGTAGATAGATTCCATCTTGATGCAATCCAGTTCCTACAATGAACATGCTATAGCCAACATACACCTCAGGGTTCCATATGGCTAGGAGACCGAGTAATGGTGTAGTCAAACTATAACACCCTCAAGGTGAACTGCCGATGCATCTCAGGTCAAAGAACCAGACACACTACTGCAGCATCGAGTCAGTCATTGACGAGAAGGTAGACTTCCCTAATGACTACTCGAGGTGGTCACGCTCAGTGCCCTCGTTCTCTAACGAGTACCTGTACTCTCGCTCCGGTGTCTCCACACCGTAGACTCAAGACTCATCTACTAAAGAGAAGCGATCGTACACCAACCTTCCGGATCAATCACCATCCTCGTGATGATCCTATGGTCGGGAGCTGTTTATGAGTTAATAATGATTATTCATGTCTTAAATTTTCAACTCTTGAAAATATGAATTATCATTACCATTAACTCAAAGGATGTATCACAGACACTAAATACACAGATGTGTGATAGAAAATAACCCATTTCATTAATTATAGTCAAAATTATAATTTTGCCCCTAGAAGTGTATTACAAGTGTCAGCCAATTCTGGCTTCTAGGGCACATATATCTAACAATCTCCCACTTGTCCTAAAGCCAATTGGCTACAAGTCTAAGTCCCATCTTCTCAAGGTGGGCTTCGATCTTCTGCTGGCCCAACGGCTTTGTAAGTGGGTCTGCCACATTATCTGCGGAGTTGACTCTCTTAACCTCAACGTAACCTTTCTCAAGGTAATCGCGGATGAGATGGTATCACCATTTGCTAGGAACTCTTCCAGCACAAACAGTCTGCCAGATGTCGACTTTCGATCATCTATATCGGACATGAAGTCCGAGTCTGTGTATCCCTGGACTTGGAGTTCTCCGTTACCAAAGACCAACATCATATCCTTAGTTCTTCTCAAGTACTTAAGGATACATTTCACAGAAGTCCAGTGTTCTTCACCTGGATTTGACTGATATCTGCTTGTGACACTCACAGCATGGGCTATATCAGGTCGTGTACATAGCATGGCATACATGAGGCTCCCTATTGCAGAAGCATAAGGGATCTTGCTCATGCGTTCTATTTCCTCAGGTGTGCTGGGGCACATCTTCTTGGAAAGATGAATACCATGTCTGAAGGGTATTAATCCCCTCTTAGAGTTTTCCATACTAAACCTCTTTAGTACTTCCTCTATGTACATCTTCTGTGAAAGTCCTAGCATCCTATTCGGTCTATCCCTATAGACCTTAATTCCTAGAATAAAGGATGCTTCACCTAGGTCTTTCATGGAGAATTCCTTGGACAACCACATCTTGACTGATGTCAACATGGGAATATCATTCCCAATAAGGAGGATGTCATCCACGTACAATACGAGGAAGACAACAGCGCTCCCACTGACCCTTTTGAAAACACATGGTTCCTCTTCATTTTTGATGAAACCAAACTTTTTGATCACATCATTGAAACGAGTGTTCCAGCTCCGAGATGCTTGCTTAAGTCCATATATGGACCTTTGCAGCTTGCAAACCTTGTGATCAGTATCACTGGATGTGAAACCTAGCGGCTGTTCCATATAGATATCTTCCTCAAGATATCCATTTAGGAATGCCGTTTTCACGTCCATTTGCCATATTTCATAATCGAAATAGGCTGCAACGGCAAGCAATGTGCGGATGGATTTTAGCATAGCCTACTGGGGAAAAGGTATCCTGATAGTCAATGCCTTCGCGTTGACTATAACCTTTTGCCACTAGTCTAGCCTTGAATGTCTCCACATTCCCATCTGCACCAATCTTTCTCTTGAAGATCCATTTACACCCAATAGGTACTATACCTTCTGGTGGATCTACCAAGGTCCAGACTTGGTTTGAGTGCATCGAGTCGATTCTCTGACTTCATTGCCTCAAGCCATTTCTCGGAGTCGATATCTGATATCGCCTCGTTGTAGGTTTTGGGATCATCACCATGAGCACCATTACCTATGAGGAACATTTCCTCTACGTCCTCTGAAATAATACCTAAGTATCTTTCAGGGGGATGGGAAAACTCTTTCCGATCTACGAGGTGGAGGAGGTAGTGTTCTTATTGGCTCAACCTGATTTGGTTCCACTTGGTCCTTAGCTCGTTCTGCTTGTGAGACTTTCTCATCAAGCTTAATCTGCTTTCCAATGCCGCTATCTTGAATAAACTATTTTTCAAGAAAGATGGCATGTCGACTCACAATCACATTGTGGTCTTCTGGAATGTAGAAATAGTATCCTAATGACTCTTTAGGATATCCTATGAATCGAGCTCTAAAGGACCTAAACTCTAACTTGTCCGCTTGTTGTCTTTTGACATGAGCCGGACAACCCCAAATTCTGAGATGACTCAGACTTGGTTTCTTACCGTGCCATATCTCATACGGTGTGGTAGGAACGGTTTTAGAGGGAACCCTATTCAGTAAGATAGATTGAAGTTAACAATGAAGTGTCCCCAAAGAAAATCAGGGAGGTCTGTGAAGCTCATCATGGATCGAACCATATCCAATAGAGTCCGATTTCTCCATTCTGAAACCCCGTTGAGTTGAGGTGTTCCTGGTGGAGTCCATTGAGAGACTATGCCATTTTCCTTAAGATAGTCTAGGAATTTCCGGCTAAGGTATTCACCTCCTCGATCTGATCGAAGAACCTTAATGGGTTTTCCAGTTTGTTTTTCTACTTCATGTCTGAATTCTTTGAACTTTTCAAAAGGCTTCAGACTTGTGTCTCATAAGATACACATACCCATACCTAGACAGATCATCGGTAAAGGTAATGAAGTAGACAAAATTGCCTCTAGCCGGCACATCAAATGGGCCGCACACATCAGTATGTACTAGGGCAAGGAGATCTGTGGCCCTCTCCCCATGTCCAACAAAAGGGAGTTTAGTCATTTTGCCTTGAAGACAAGATTCACAAGTTGGATATGACTCAAAAGTCAATGGACTCAATAGCCCATTTTTCTCCAATTTGTTGATCCTATCTTCTGCTATATGACCTAATCTCAGGTGCCATAGATATCTGTCGTTTGGACTATCCCTAGGTCGTTTGGCATTCACGTTTTGCTCGATAGTTAAAATAGGTACATCAATATGTAGCTGATAAAGACCATTAATAAGGAAACCATTTGCAATTTTATTTCTTTCATAAAGAATGTTACAATGGTCCTTAAAGAAGGTGATCACATAACCTTCTTGTGCTAAGCATGAAACAGAAATCAAATTCCTGCTAGCTGCAGGCACATAATAACAGTCTTTTCAAAACTAAGTCTAAACCAGATGGTAATCGAAGAGGGTATGTTCCCACGGCTACTGCAGCAACTCTTGCTCCATTACCGATGCGTAGGATCATGTCTCCATCCCTCAGCCTCCTGCTATCCTCAAGACCCTGCATAGAAGTGCACAGATGAGCACTAGAACCAGAGTCAAGCACCCAACTGGATGCAGAAGAAACCGTAAGGTTAGACTCAATAACGAGCATACCTCCAGAAGGACCTTCCTTCTTGTTCTTCAGGGTGGCCAGGTAAGTAGGGCAGTTCCGCTTCCAATGGCCGTCGCTGTTGCAATGGAAATACTTTCCTTTGACATCGGACCTTTCTTCTTCGGCTCTGCCTTCTTCTTCTTTGATCCTTCCACCTTTTGCTTTTTCACAGACTTCTTTTTCTTTCCATAAGACTTTCTTTTGGAAGAAGTCCGTTCCATAGCAAGAACTGAGCCTTTAGAACCTTTCATAGAAAGCTCAGCGGTAACCAGCATATTCATTAACTCGGCCAAGGAATTCTGAAGTTTATGCATGTGGTAATTCATGATGAATTGCCCATATGCATCAGTCAAGGATTGCAGAATAATATCGTTCTGCAGGTCCAAGTCCTAACTTCACACCGAGCTTCTCAAGCTCTTCCATGTCCTTGATCATTGTCAGACGGTGATCTTGGACTGACTGCCCATCACGCATCTTAGCCTTAAAAAGTCATTTCGTGACTTGATATTTGGCTGCGCGACTCTGTTCACCAAACATCTCCTGCAGGTGAGCCAACATTTGGCGAGCAGTCCCGATATCTTCATGTTGGCGCTGGAGCTCATCAGACATCGAGCCCAACATGTAAGTATCTGGCCTTATTATCTTCGTCAATCCATTTTTCCAGAGACGCTCTCTGTTCAACAGATGGACGGAGCTGGTAAGGTGGGAGGGTCCTGGTCCAAAACATGGGTTAACTTCTCGGAACCCAAAATAATTTTGTAGTTCCTGAGCCAATCTTTATAATTGGGTCCAGTCAGTCTATGTGTGTCCTAGGATACGTGCCAATGGGTTGGACGCAGACATTTTCCTGTAGAGAGTCAAAGATTCTAGTTAGATACTGTAATTTTGACTTGACCAATTTGTTTAGGGATTTTATTTTTAAACAAATTAGCTCCCACTATTTTCTCGGATCCCTACACTCCCTCTGTAGAGATGCGAAAATCTCCGCGATTAATGATTTCTAGTGGGTGGTGCGGTCTCACCAACTGACTCATCACCTCACCTAACAGTTATTGGTGATGGGTTAGCCAATGAGTGAACAACTCTTGTTCAATGATTCTCTAATCATGGTGCACCCAAACTTGGTCTCTAATTCATGAATCTCACCGTATCCGGAATATTGATCCACTCCTTAGTTAAGTCAGACCCACCATTTGCATAGACTGGGTTCCTAATTGAGTCTCTCACCGTATCCGAAATATTGAGCCCAACTCATCCTCCAGCCCATAGCATCCAATGCCTAATAGACATGGTTGCATCTTCCCGGTGCAACTGAGCCACTGTATCCAGCCGAGAACAATCAACCCCGGGAAGGGCCCGCACATCTACAATGGTGGAAGACCTCAGACTTAATCTTTTCTTAGGGAGAATTGATTCAGGTCTCATTAAACTAGACTTGGCTTAGTCATAACAATTATGACTAACCTAGTGGCATGGGTTAGCTCGGATTATTGACCACCTCAGATCAGAACTGTGTCAACAGATATGGCCAGGTAAGTGAGACCGGTGGAAGGAATATGCCATTAACTCGTACAAGAATGCATTCAGGTCGAGTAGCTTCCAATTAAAAACCAGTCGGTCGTCTGTGCCAAACTTACCTTAGACACCAAATTGTTGAGTCAGAACCAATTGGGTTAGCCTACAATCCAGACTCTAACCTCTGAGCCTAATTAGGTCTTGCTTGATCGTGACTCGATCTTGACCCAGACTTAATCCTATTAGGCTGGTCAATTTAAGCATTGTTGATCCCATCTAACCAACTCTTGATTCGGTTTGATCAACCGCTTAGACCTAATTGAGCTACCCAAGCCCGAACCCAGTATTATGAATATGTCTTAGATCTGAAATTCTCAATTTTAGACCTAATTAATATTCCATAAACTTAATTCTTAATTAAGTAGGGTTCATAAACAAAATATGCACAATAAATCCTAGGGTTTCAGGATCTAGGGTTTTGCAGAAAGTAAGTTTTGGGTTTCTGATTAAGGACGAACACGCAGCACCCCTACACATCATAAGAACACCCCATCGAATGGGAAGAGAGGGCCTTTAAACCCTTCTTCGTTCTTATGACCGGACGGCCAAGAGGAACGCCTTAATCAGGAACATGTCAATACTACAAAACAGTTATAGATCTATATCATATATCTCATATACAAATTTAGATCTAATCATGGCATATTTTGCATACATCTCATGTATCATAATCATGCATGTTTTCAGATCTAAATTATCTCATAATAATCTAAAAAATTAGATTTAAATTGATCTAATCAAAATAAATTCTAATCTAGACAATTATGTAGAACTATTCTACAACTAGTCTAGACATGCATCTCAATCATATCTCATATGATATTTAAAATTAAATAATTTTTTATTTGCTATTTTATCAGATGTTATTATAACACTTATAATATCAAAAAATAGTAAATAAATAAGATCTAAAATATGATTTAATCAGATTAAATCAAAGACATGCAAAACTATTCTATAGAACTATTCTATTCTAGAACTAGTCATGCATATCTTCATAATCTTAGATCCAAATCATTTAATTTTAATTTTTTCTGATTTCAGATCTGATCACATCTCATGTGACATCTGAAATCACTTTATTTTCTAATTAAAATAAAATTAAAATCAGATCTAAACAATTTAGAACCATGGCTCTGATACCAGTTGAAGGGAAATCCTGATTTCCCGGTCCAGGTTCGTCCAGATCTGATTAGATCAAGAGATATATTTCAAAAAATTTTCTCTTGATCTCAATCAGATCTTGATATGTTTTAGATCTGATTCTTATTATTTTAATAAATAAAATAAAATAAGATAAATTAAATCAAATTTAATTTACCTGATTTGGGTAATCCTATTACCCTGTAGATGATCCTGATTGCAGCGGAAGGTTCTGGATCTTAGCCACGCAAGCGCCTGGCCTCTACCGGTATCCACTCGGGTTGGATCTGGAGATCCTCTTCTTCTCTATCACACCTCCAAAAATCAGATCTGGATCTGATCTGGAGGATCTTCAAAACTCTTTTGAAGATCTGCAGTCGTCCTTTTGCAGCAGCGCAGCCTTCTTGCTTTTGATCGCCTTTCCTTGATCTGAATCGCACCAACCTAAATCCAAAACACTTTTGGACGTGGAGAGCAAGGGGAGAAGAGACTATGGCATGGAGAAGGAGGGGAGAGGCAGCCTTGGGGCATGGGGTTTCTCAATTTCATTAGAATTAGGGTTGGGCGCAGGGTCTTATTTATAGACCTCTTGTGATCCAACTCCTCTTCCTCTCAACCAATCACAACCCTTTGTGAAATCAGATCTAAATCTGATTGGTTGGAATAGAGACCCCTGGATTCCTCCTTAGAGGGCGCCTAAGACCAGTCAAACTGGATTCTTAGTAGAACTCTGATTGGAATCCAAAAGGGAGGTGGAGTCCTTGTCCAACAAGGACTCCTAGGCGCCTCCTACTTGGGCTCACGCCATCCTTGGCGTGCGCCCTTCTCCTTGCCAGGTTCTGGCAGGGGGACAGGCCCCCACCAGCTCTCCAATAGGTGCATGACATGTGGTCAAAAGTCAAAGGGTCAATGGTCAACGTTTGACCAGTCAAAGGTAGACTTTTGACCAAAGTCAAAGAACAAGAAATGGCAGGTGACCAAAAATGGCAGGTAATGTCTTACAAATAAGACAACCTATTCTGACTTGGACAACCTCCAGTCAGACCATATGAAGGCCTCTGATTGAGCACAAACTCCTTTGGCTCAGTCAGGACAACTTATTTATGATAGTAAAAGAAGAACGTTAGGTTCAATCGAGTGCTAGCACGATTTCCTTGAACCTAATTGAATCTCATTCAGATCAATTGAACTAGATCAGTTCAATTGATGATCACCAGATTCAAACCCTTGTTTGTGTGACCCAGTTAGGTTCAGTTCTGTATGGTAATGGGATATGTCATGATCTCTATCATCGACATCATCGAAACTCCTTTCGATGGATCAGAACTCTTCTGATTCGAACAGCTAGAATGATCGATCATCTAAATCATTCTAATTGCTCCCAAAATCCACCAGTGACACCTAGCAGTATATGGTGGCAACCCATCAGAGCTGAATGCGAACCTCTTGGTGCAGCTACCTGTGTGATTAAGTTCTTCTATCTTGAGCCCCGATCAGATTAGGGTTAAGGTGAACTCGTCAAACCCTAGTCTCTGTCATATGATGTAATCATTCGATTCGAGTCCAATGTGAAAATCTAAATAGAAACTCTTTCTATTATTTCACTCTACCATGGCCATGGATTTCTGGACTTGATTCTCATGATCATCATAGGGCTACTCCTCTACCACCGAGGTAGATAGATTCCATCTTGATGCAATCCAGTTCCTACAATGAACATGCTATAGCCAACATACACCTCAGGGTTCCATATGGCTAGGAGACCGAGTAATGGTGTAGTCAAACTATAACACCCTCAAGGTGAACTGTCGATGCATCTCAGGTCAAAGAACCAGACACACTACTGCAGCATCGAGTCAGTCATTGACGAGAAGGTAGACTTCCTAATGACTACTCGAGGTGGTCACGCTCAGTGCCCTCATTCTCTAACGAGTATCTGTACTCTCGCTCTGGTATCTCCACACCGTAGACTTAAGACTCATCTACTAAAGAGAAGCGATTGTACACCAACCTTCCGGATCAATCACCATCCTCGTGATGATCCTATGGTCGGGAGCTGTTTATGAGTTAATAATGATTATTCATGTCTTAAATTTTCAACTCTTGAAAATATGAATTATCATTACCATTAACTCAAAGGATGTATCACAGACACTAAATACACATGTGTGATAGAAAATAACCCATTTCATTAATTATAGTCAAAATTACAATTTTGCCCCTAGAAGTGTATTACAAGTGTCAGCCAATTCTGGCTTCTAGGGCACATATATCTAACAAGCAGATCCTAAGCTATATCGAGGTATGATTGGATCTTTCTTATATTTAACTATAAGTAGGTTGGACATAATGTTTAGTGTATGCATGTGTGCATGTTATCAATCAAATCCTAAGGAATCACATGTATTAACAGTTAAAAGAATCTTTAAGTATCTAATAAATACTCAAGATGTTGGTTTATGGTACTCTAAACAATCTTCATTAGATTTAACTAGTTATAGTGATTCAAATTTTGCTTGTTGTTGCTTAGATAGGAAGAGTACAAGTGGTACATATCAATTTCTAGGAGTAAATCTAATCTCTTGATTTAGTAAAAAACAAAACTCATTAGCCTTGTCTATGGTGGAAGTCAAATACATTGGTACTAGGAGTTGTTGTGCTCAACTATTATGGATCAAACAACAACTAGAAGATTATTGTATTACTTGTAATAACATTCCAATTCGATGTGACAACATAAGTGATATAAATTTAACTAAATATCCTATATTACATTCAAGAACAAAACATATAGAAGTAAGACATCATTTTATTAGAGATCATATTCAAAATAATGATATACTTCTTGAATATGTGCCTATTGAAAATCAAGTTGTTGATATCGTTACTAAACCCTTGAATGAAGAAAGATTTTGCACTATTAGAAAGCAATTAAGTTTATTTGATCCAATTTGTTAAATGAATATCTTGTAATAATTGGTTTTCATATGATGAAATGATTGATTTTGATATGGTAATTTTTTCTATATTTGTTCAATTTTTATCTCATTTAGAAAAGAAAAGTAGATGGCAAAATTTCTGGCCTTGAAACATACAAGATTTAGCTCTATGCCAAACTTAGTCATCCCATATTTTCTCTTCTAAAAAACTTAGTCGACCTAGTACTGGGCCAACTAAGTTTTTCTTTAGAAAAAAAACTACCCAGCTAGGTTGTCGGGATTCCTATTTTTAAAATGGAAAGATCAATGGCTTTTTAATAGTTCGTCTCTTAGCCATCTCTCAAGAAAAATCTAGGAACCCTAAAACCCTCCCCTAGAAACCTATTTCCATCGAATTTGAGTAGAATTTTAGAATCATGCCACATAAGGAACAAAATGTAACTCCTCAGATTAAGCATACATGTCCAGTTCCACCGTCTAGAAGAAGGATTTATGGTGAAGAATGGTGGACAAAGTTTTAAGAAGATCATTCATCTAGGTCATCTTAGTCTTCCTCACCTCCTTCGGGACCATCCACTCAACCCCCTCAGCATCCTCTGATTTCCCCACCATCTCCCACTTCCACACCCATTCCTCTTTCTTCTAAGGTTGTTACAACAAATAGAAGAGTGGACTTTGATTTCTTGGCAAGTGAGGGATTCGAGTTTGGAGAAGCCTTGAAATATCAAGAATGGAAATACCTCTGCTCTGGGATTAATCTTCCAACCTATTTGAATCTAGTATGGGAGTTCTATGGAAATGCTAGGCTTAGAATTAATTTGTTTGGGTTGGAGGTAAAGAAAGTTAAGATCAATTTGACCATGGAGAAATTAGGCAGTTTACTTAGGGCACCCACTGAAGGAGCTGAAAGACTTGATGATCGAGCAAGTGGGTTGCGGTTGCTATTTGGTAGGAAAGATGCTATGCACTTTGAAGAGATTCATGCTAGAGACCTATCAGTTGAGCAAAGACTCTTCATCACATTTCAGCTAGGATTCTAGTTCCTAGAGTAGGATGATTTGATTTCCTGAACAAGAATGACATAGCTGTTTTGTATCATCTGATTAGAGAAAAATTCAATCTGTTAGCTCAGATATTGAGGGTGATGCAAGAAGTATCACAAAGGGGGAAGCCTACTTTGTCATACAGAATGTTCCTGACTTTAGTGTTTCAAGATTTTGGAGTTAGTCTGGAAGGGGAACCCAGTAAGAAACTACAACATTATGACACCTACATTTTGAAATCAATGCATAGGATGAAGTTCAAGAAAGTAAATGTTATTTGGGTGAAGCTAGATGAAGAAGGGAAAGAAAGACATAAGCCAAAGCCCGTGCCACAGCATCCAGCACCTGCTCCATCTTCGTCCACTGTCATACTAGATGAGGATTAGATTAAGGAGATTATGTAGCACGTATCGGCCAGAGTATATGATAGACTCTCAAGTGGTCTTCCCTTATTGATGGTAAATGTTGGGAGGAAGGTGTTTGCCGAATAACATACTTCAGCACCCATGGATCCACCCTCATTCGACCCTCCAGAGCCTAGTATTGATTAGGTTGCATATAGGATCCATTTAGTTATACCTAGAGCATTTTGGATAGTAAATGTCCATGATATGTAATGTTCAAACTTCAGTATTTTGTAAAATTAAAATTTTTTGTATCTATGAATGAATGAAGTTTGATTTTGGTTTGCATTGTATCAAATTATCTTAATGAATGAATGAATTTATCTCTTTTCATGTTTGATCAATTCTCTCCTTATATTGTGTGTTTGATTTTTTTTGATAATCACAAAAAGAGGGAGAAAAATGAGTATAAAGTGATAATTGAAATTGAAATTAAGTGAAAAGAATGGATATTACTTAAGTAAGATCTAAATAAAGAATATGCAAGCAATTGTAATTACAAATATGGAAGAAATCCTGATAATTCAATTGTAATTAAAACATGGAAGAAATCATGATTCGAATTGCTAAATTGAAACCTTGCCACATACTAAGGGGAGCAACACAAAATTTAAGTTAAATTGAACATAACTATCATATTCAAGGGGAGCATATGTAAATTGATAAAATCTAAATGAATATGATGTATAAGTTAATTTGTAAGATTGAATGATTATATCATTTTGAAATATAAAGGAAAGTTGCACTCAAAAGATTTTGTCATCATCAAAAAGGAGGAGATTATTGATCCTAGATTGATTTTGATGATAACAAAAGTATTTGAGTATAGATTGTTAATGTACTAACATTGTTTGTGAGGATGTGTAGTTATAAAATTCAAGAGCTCACAAACTCCAAGTATTTCTATTCATCTAAATGAAGATTCATTTCACTCAAGATTTTGGAGAAGATACTTTAGAGTGGATTCATCTTTCAAGAAGTTTTAATGAAGGATAAATCAAGGCAAAAAGGCAACTCTAACCTATAAAGTAAATTGGAGAAGAAAGGATCACAAACAGTATTTGGCATGCTTGGCATGCAAACCAGGCCAACCCAATTTGAGACTGAGCCAACCTAGTCTCAGTAGAAGCAAAAGATAGAAAGGATAGAAAGCAAGACTTTTCATGATCTGAGAACGGAGCCAATCTAGTTTTTAACTGAGCCGATCCAGTGGCAACTAGGCCAACCCAATCAGAAAGGTAGCCATCCCAGTCTCAGAAGATAGCAAAAGATAGAAATAGGTATTTTAGGATCATTGAGACTAAGCTAACCCAGCTCAAAATTGAGCCAACCTAGTTTGGAGTGAGACAACCTAGTTTGGACTAAGCCGACCTAGTGTCTGTAATGGCTAGTTTTCAATTTTATAGCTTTTTCACTTCACACGCCTTCCAATGGCTATTTTTGATCTTTCAATGGCTAGATCACTTTCAAAAGTTCTTTTAGCTAATTTATAATGGTGGGAAACCTCAGGAATACTTAAGAGAACATTTGGGACAAGAAAGACAACTTTTGAACTTGCAAAGAGAGCTTCCAAGCAGATTTTTAGGGTATTCAAATATGTGAGCAATATAGTGAAAAGGAAGGAATGATCTTTAGATACACTTTTGTCCATCCAACATCCTCACTTTGAGAGAAGTCAGGTCATTGCTATCAAAGATCATTTACTACTTTCCTCAAGCATTCAAAGAGAAGAAATCAAGCCAACAAGTCATGCGCCTAGAATTTCTTCTCTTAAGCTTCAAAGAGTTTGTTTTTATTTTTGTTTATTATATTTTTTTTTATTTTAAGTTTTTTAGGGTGATAAACTTGGGTTAGTCCAAGTCTAGAGTTGGACATTGTATAGTTTGATTGGTGAGGCAAAGTTAAAAACAATCAGAATTGATTGTTAGTCTAGAAAAATAATCATTGTATGGTTGTGGTTGGTGAGCCAAGGTCAAAACTAATCAGATTGGATTGTAAATCCAAGTAAAACAATCAGATTATAATCAAACATAGTGATTATAGTTGAATTTCTAAGTAGTTTACTTAGGGAGTGAACATAGGTGCTGACTTTGATATCGAACCACTATAAAATTATTATATTTGCGATTGTGTGTTATTATTCTATTATTTTTATTCACTGCATATTATATTTTTTATTTTATTTAAGCATAAAACTAGTTAAATTTGCTCATATCTCAAGCTTAAATTTTAAATACCCAATTCATCCGCCTCTTGGGAAGCCATACTTGGGCAATAGCCTTCATCCAACCTAGTACTAGTTCAGACTTGAGAGTAGGGGGCCTATGATATGGATGGAAAAGTTTTACCCCAATTGAAACCAAGATGCTTGCCTCGGTTGGAATGGAGGTATTGTAACCTCAGCCTAGTCCGACCTCGATGCTGGTTGACCCAAGCACTACGATAAAGTCTAGTATTAGTGATGGCTATTACTGGTGGTAGAAAAGCCATCGCTAATAGTGCTCTTTACTGATAGCAAATTATGATAAAAAATTTTTCATCGCTAATAGTCATTAATTATTAGCAATGACTAAATTGGTTATTAGCAACAAAAGTTCAACTATCACTAATAATGAGTAATTTTTTTAAAAAAAATTGATGGGAACATTATTAGCAAGAAAATTTTATTAGCAATGGCTATAGCGACAGTAATTTTGCTGTCGCTAATACTTATCCTATTTCTTCCATTTTTGCTTATCCCGCTGTTGTCCCCCTCTTTCTCCCTCCTCGGGTCCCCCTCTTTCCCCCACCATTGGATCCTGCTACCCCAAGCCCCCGCTGCTGGATCCCACTTCTCCAAGCCTCCAACTATCTCCCCATGCAAGCCCCCAGCCATCTCCCACCTTCCTGAGCCTCTGACTACCTTCCACCTAGATATCTTTAGCCTGGCCTAGGCCCAGACCGACCTTAATCTAAGAGTGGGCTCGATACTACCAGCCCACATCAAACCCAAAACCGGTAGTGCTCTATTCATAAAGAGGCTATGATGACTTCCTAGTGCGCTTAAAAAGTCTAGAAAGAGATGGAGGTGATGCATTTATGTTCTTATTGTTATAGTTGCAGGACAAGCTTGGATGGTCTATTATATTATAGGCAACTGCTTGCAGCCATCTCATGGTTAAAGGTGCAAAGGAACTTACAATGCCATACTTTTTAATGGCAGATCTAGGCCTTCTTCTTTTCCTCTTTCCCTTGTTTACTTTGTTAGTCTTTGATTTAAGCACTGCTTTTAACCAGTGATAGTATTTTCGAACCGGGCTTCGATATGGGCAGGGCCAAACCCAGCCCGACCCAGTTCTAACCATAACTATGATAAATATTTTAAATAACTGATTTTTAATTAATGATCCTTACTAGAATAGATAATACATTTTTTGAGTCTCTTTTTACCAATCAATAATTATTTCATCGCAAAAAAAATTTATTAGTGATGGAATTTTGAAATTTTAGCAATGGCAATCGCATTACTTATAAAAGTATTTTTTTTAAAAAAAATTGATTTTATTATTATTAGCGATGGTAGGATATATATTAGAGATGGCAAAATGCCATCACTAATAAAAAAGTAATTTTATTTTTTAATATATTTTTATATTTATTAGTAATGAAAAAATTTATTAGCGATAGCAAATTATCATTTTTAATAAAAGATAATTTTATTTTTTTAATATATTTTTATAATTATTAGTGATGAAAGAAAACTATTAGCAATAGTATTTTATCATTGCTAATAAATATTCCATCAATTTTCTTCTCATTTTTCCCCACCCCTTGTGCGTCTTTGTTTTTCCCATCCCTCCATGCACCCTCATTTTCTCCCACCCCCTTCTTGGTTTCCAGGTTGGCTCCCCCACCGACAACCGACCCACTCTTTCCCCCACCTCCAATACCTCTCTTTCCCCCACTACCCCACTCTTTCCTCCGCCTCTGGTTCCCCACCATGCCTCTCTTTCCCTTGCTCTGATCCTCGTTTCTCTAGTTGCACCATCAGATCTAGCATCCTCGAGCACCCAGCCACCTCCTCGAGCCCTCGGCCACCTCCCACCTCCCCAAGCCACCGATCGCATCCCAACTCCTCAAGCTCCCAACCACGAGCCCCCAACTACCTCCCATCTATCCAAGCACCCAACCGCCGCCCCTCGGCTGCCCTAAGCCCACTTCTCCATAGTTGCCAATTGGGTCCCCCTCTTTCCGTGGCTGCTGGATCTAGCTTCCTCAAGCCACCTCCCTAAGCCCTGAGCACATGGCCCACCTCCCCATGGCTGCCTCCTCAAGCGCCTAACCTACCTCCCCCAGACCTTCTCCCTGAGCCCCTAGCTGCACCATCTCTTGCCACATAGCACCGCCTCCATGCAGCAGCATCATCTCATGTTATGTAGCTGTGTTTGGTGAGTATTAATGGCAGTGGCGGCAACGACTGCAAAGCAATCACCAAATGCCATTATTTCAATTTTTTTAATATTTTAAATTAATATTTATATAATTTAGTTAAATTAGATTTAATATTTAAATTAAATTAATAATATTTAATTAAATTTAATTAATTTAATTTTAAATTAATAATATTTAATTAATTTAAATTAATAATAATAATAATATTATTATTATTATTATTATTATTAATTTTAAAAAAAAATTAGAACCAGATTCAAGGAGGGATGTGGCCTGGCCCAACCCGACCCTTATAGCGATCGCCAAATGCCATGGTGGTAATTAATTACTCTAATCGGCTGTTACTATAGTTTCTTTAATTATAACTTTTTTGGATTAATTACTCCAATTGCTATAGCTTTAGAAATTCAATTGGTTACTATTGGAGATAAATTTGCTCTCGCTGAAGTTCGACTGAAATGTTTGATATTTGAATTAGCCCGCTCGATATCAGTGGCCAGGGACGAGCTTCCACCAAATTCATATGATCTGTCGGACTTTTTCTTTGGCTAAACTCCTTTAGTAGTTGAACTTCTTTTGGACTTCTCCTTCGATCGGGCTCCTTCAGTAGTCGAACTTCTTCCAGACTTCTCCTTCGGTCGGGCTCCTTTAGTAGTTGAACTTCTTCCAGACTTCTCCTTCGGCTAAACTTCTTTAGCAGTCAAAGTCTTGCTGGACTTCTCCTTCAGCTGAACTCCTTCAATAGTCAAACTCCTACCAGACTTTGGTCGGACTACTCCATCAATCGAACTCCTTCTAGGTTTTTCCTCCTTCAAGCTGGGCTTCTCCCCCTAGTTGCCTGAAGGGCTTCGCTCAATCGAGCTTCTCTTACATGCTCCCAGCAAGATTCAGCCCAAACCCCTTCCTGCAGCTTAGAAGGACCTCGATGCATGCCTCTACTACCCCATCTAAGCCTTAACTATCAGGCCCCAATAGGCTAGCATGTTGCAACAATAGACACTATCCTCTATAATAAACTCCACATGGTCCTAAAAAGCCCACTATTAGATAGTTATGGCTATCACTATCGGTTTGTTATAAGCTCCACCTATATAAGAGACCCTCCAAATATGCTTTCTTCTTGAAGCTCTTGATCTCTTTCTAAAAGCTATGCTAAAATCTCTCTAAGCATTTCATTTATGTTGGTCGAAAGAGCTAGCTTGATCGTCGGAGAATCTTGCCAAAGCCACCACCCTTGACTTTGGATGAGACTTGTTTTACAGGTCATCGATGGTGATCTCATCTTCTTCGACTCCAACCTTGATTTCAGTGACAACTAAATTTTGCACCAATAGGATTGGCGCTAGAAGGAGGGCACTCTTTCTCTTGAGGTTTCTTTGTTCTTAAAAGAGTGTTCAGTAGGGATCTCTCTTCTTCTCCCATTGAGTTCTTCTTTTCCAGCTGATCTCATGAGGATGCCTCCTAGGCAGGCCTCAACTTGATGGTCAACCACCTCCATGATCAGATCTCATCCAGATCTATCCACCCCTATCTCATCCCTGGCATCTTAAGTTCCACTGATAGCAATGGTGGACACAAAGCAACTTTACCTACTGGTCCAGTAGGTTTGGGGCCTTACTGAAGCAGTGCAAGCCATATAGCAGCAGTGGCCTCTGGTGCTGGTTTGGTTGGAGCAGGCTTCTCCGAAACCCAAGGATCCAGTCTGGGGATGACTAACTTGGGCGATTCGATCGAAAACATTCTAAAAAGAGAAGCAGAAGGTAAAGAGCCCCTACTCCAATCATGATTCAATCCTTGGGGGGACTTTGCACCCATTCAACTAAAAGACTTTGGAGATCCATGACCATGGTGATCTCCTGGATTGAAAACTACAAGAAATGAACTGACGAATTGTGGAACTATGCCATGCTTCCTCCTCTCATGGTAATGATATCTGCACCGACCCTCCTTTCTCTCATCAAATCATGTAGGAGCCGATCCCACCGAACTTCAAGCTTCTCCAGTTTGAGAGATATAACAGGACTACTAATCTAGTTGACCACTTGGAGGTCTTTCAGACTATGATGCTACTCCATGGAATATCAGATGCCATCCTATGCTGGGCTTTTCCATCAATCCTAAAGGAAGCAACGAGGAACTAGTACTCGGCCCTCGAGCCGGATACTATTTTCTTTCTTCGATCAGATGAGCCACTAGTTTGTGGCTCATTTTGTCAACAGCCGACATCCTCGATAAGGCTCAGACTCCCTCATCAACATCAAGAAGAAAGAGGAAAAATCCATACGAGCCTATGTCACCCATTTCAATGCCGCTGCACTAGAGGTCCAAAACTTGGACCAATCTGTTGCAATGGCTGCACTGAAGGGTGGCCTTTAGAAGAATAATTTGCTATACTCCCTGAAGAAGAAGTATCCCAAGGATTTTACTGATATGGTAGCTTGGGTTAAATGTTATGTCCGAGCAGAAGAGGCCTTCAAGGCCAAGGAAAATGAAGCCACTGGAGAGCGACAAGCGGGTGAATTAAGTATGCCCACTTCTGATGTAAAGTCGAGTGAAGCTCGACCATGCTTCCAAACTCCTTTCGTGTGCAAGCGAGCCTGAACTCCTCGGACTGGAAGGCAAAGAAGCCCAGATAGAAGGGCATAGTGGGGTCCCCCCTTAGAAGGTTCCATAACTATGCTTCCCTCAATGCTCCAAAAATCTAAGTGCTGATGGAAATCAAGGAGCAGCTGCCATGGCCAAAAATGATGCGCACTCATCCTGGCAAGCAATATCCTAATAAATACTGCCTCTACCATCATGACCATGGTTACGATACTAAGGAATATATTTGACTCCAAGACGAGATCGAGGAGCTCATCAGGCAAGGTAGGCTTGGCCAATTCTTACGACGTCGACCTAAAGGATGGAAAGATTGGCCAAGGGTGCTGTCGCAACCAAAGCCGCTAGGGAGGGAGGAGCAACAAGGAGATCAACCCCTGCTTGACATCATCAACACCATCTCTTGGGGACTTCAATGAGGGGCATCACTAAGACATAGAATCCTAAGCCTCAAAAAGTCGGAGTTGCCATTTTTGCTTGGAGAAAGGGGAGAGCATTGGTTGGGGGTGAAAAACACATTAGGTTCCGCTTCCACCCAATGTGAGTATTACGGGTTGTTGGATTCCGAAAATAGAGACCTTCTAATCCACGAAAAGCGGGAAGCTACTCGATCACTGCTAAAAGAACAACATGCTCATCGATCGAAAATAGTAGAAAAATGTATTGATTATAGCCCAGATGCCGCCATCCGATCTTTCTTTGAGGAACAAAGAGCAAAATACAGAAGCTCCCCCCTCGATCGGCTTGCTAAATAGTCGAGCTGCTCATCATTTTCGATAGGGTGGGCACTCCCTACCCCTCGCATTGACTTATCTTCTCTTTTTTAGCCAAGACGATCAGCCTTACTTTTCTAGAAGGAGTCGAGTACCTTCCAGTAATGGCGAACAAGTAGATCGATAGAGCCTGCAAAAGGATTGAGAACTAATGAGCCCATAGCTTTCATCAATGAGGATGCTCAAGGAGTTTAGTTCCCACACAATGATGTGGTTGTAATTTCTTTAAACATTGCTGATTACGATGTACACCATGTTCTAGTAGATAATGAAAGCTCTACTGATGTCTTATTTTATGATGCTTTATATAAAATGTCTATACCCAATGACCACCTAGGACCTATAAACTCTCCATTAGTGGGCTTCACTGGCGATGCTGTGCTAGTTGAAGGAATAATAACACTAATTATGGCTGTAGGGCAATACCCAAAACAAGCTTGGGCATAGGTCAACTTTTTGTTGGTAAAGGCCCCATCTGCCTACAATGCAATTTTCGGCCGACCTAGTCTAAATTTACTCAGGGCTGTGGTGTCAATCTAGAATTTCAATGTGAAGTTCAAGGTGTGGAATCGAGAAGATTAGGGGAAATCAAGCTTTGGCCAAGCATTGTTACTCCATTGCCTTATCAAAGGGTGGCCATCCTGACCCTTGCCTGGTTGATGGGTTGGATGTCCGTGATGACCTTACTGAGGAGTGGGATGAACCCATGGAGGATCTCATGGCCGTCCCCCTAAGTGACGAGAATGCAGAACACACAGTGTAGGTTGGCTCCAGCTTGGGGAAGGAAGTTCGAGAGTAGCTCATCACCTTCCTATGAAAGAATGCCAATATCTTCACTTGGGTCCTAGTGGATATGCTAGGGATTGACACCAAGGTCATAGAACACCGGCTAGCTGTTGATCCCAAATATAGGCCAGTTAGAGAAAAATTTAGGGCCATACACCAGAATGGCAGAAGACGATAGCGAAAGAAGTGGATAAACTCCTCAAAATCGGATTCATCTGAGAAGTCCACTATCCAAATTGAGTTTCTAATGTGGTCCTGATCAAGGACAATGGCAAATGAAAAATGTGTATCGACTTCAAGAAGCAGAACAAGGCCTGCCCAAAGGATAGCTATCCCCTATCTAGAATTGATCAACTAGTGGATGCAACCTCGGACCATGAGCTCCTCACCTTTATGGATGTCTTCTTTGACTATAATCAAATTAGGATGGCACTAGTGGATGAGGAGAAAACTATGTTTATCACTGACCGTGATCTTTATTATTATAATGTCATGCCCTTCGAGCTTAAAAATGCTGGTGCAACCTACCAATGCCTGGTTAATAAGATCTTCAAAGAGCAAATCGATCGCAACAAGAAAGTCTACATGGACGATATGCTTGTCAAGAGGCGGACCTCATCCAATCACATTACCGACCTTGAAGAGACCTTCAATGCTCTTCGAAGATACAAAATGAAGCTGAACCCGACTAAATGCGTCTTCGAAGTAACCTTAGAGAAATTCTTGGGGTTCGTGATCTCAAGGCAGGGGATCGAGGCTAATTCGAAGAACATCAATTCCCTCCAGGAGATGACCACCCCAAAATCAATAAAAAAAATTCAATGCTTAATCCAAAAGGTGGCATTCTTAAATTGCTTTGTCTCAAATTTGGCTGAGCAATGTATGCCCTTCTTCTAGGTCCTCAAGAAACCAAAGAAGTTCTACTGGATGATAGAGTGCCAATAGGCATTCAAAGAACTCAAGAGCTACCTCGGTTTGCCCCCACTATTAGCAAAGCCCAAGCTTGGAGTAGAATTATTCCTATACCTGGCGGTCTCTCCTGCAACACTAGCAGTGATCTTGGTTAAGGAAGAGGCAAAAGTGCAATGACCGATCTACTACATGAGTCGAGTCTTGAGAGATACAGAGACCAAGTATACTAAATTGAAAAAATTGACTTATGCTCTTTTGATTGCAGCCAGGAGACTTTGGCCCTACTTCTAGGGGCATACCATAATACTTCTCACTGACCAACCAATCAAAGCAGTTCTTCATCAAACAGATGCATCTGAAAGAGTAGCAAAATGGTCTATTGAGCTGATGGAGTTTGACATCAATTATCAACATTGGTTATCAATCAACGCTCAGATATTGGCCAATTTTATAGTAGAATGCATGATTTCGGATGAGAACAAACTTGGGTAGAATGAGGCTAGTATTCCATGGTTGCAGCCGAGCTCTCCCAAAGAAAGAGTGGACCTTCCCAAAGGCTTTTGCATCTTGTATGTGGATGGCTCTTCCAATTCTTTCGGTGTAGGTGCTGGATTGATCTAGTAAATCCCGAAGGGGTCATCGCCGAGTATGCACTACGCTTTGAGTTCTCGATGATAAATAATGGGATAGAATATGAAGCTCTAATAGTAGGGCTTAAGATTGCTAAGGAACTAGAAGTTGATCGACTTCAAGTCTACAGTAATTCGCAATTAGTGGTGGAACAGGTCGATGGCAGCTATGAAGCTCAGGAGGAAAATTTGATGAAGTATCTTGAAAGAGTGAAGAGCTCGATTCCTACCTTCAATGGCTTTAGTATCTAGCAAATTCCAAGGGCAGAGAACACCAGATTCAACCTCCTATCCAAGTTGGCCACACTCACCCCCAACGAGCTTCCCAAAGAAGTATACTTTGAAGTGTTGAAATGCTCGAGTATGGAAGAACCACAGGTTGCAATGCAGATCGACCATGAGCCCTACTAGATCGATCCATTGATTTCTTATCCCAAAGATGAAACACTCCCCTATGATCCGAAGGAAGCTCAGAGGCTGAGAAACCAAGCCTCTCGGTATGTCCTCTTTAAAGGCAAACTATACAAAAGGTAGTACTCCTTGCCACTTTAAAATGTCTTAGACCTTCTGAAGCCGACTTTGCACTATGGAAAGTGCATGAAGGAATTTGTGGGTGCCATCTAGATGCCAGATTCCTTTCTCACAAGCAACTTTGATAAGGTTACTACTGGCCAACCCTACACCATGATTGTGTCGAGTATGTTAGAAGATGCGATCGCTGCCAAAGAAATGCGAGTATACAAAGGCAGCCGATCTCCGAGCTTACCCCACTAAGCGCCTTGGCCATTCGCACAATGGGGGATGGATATATCCAGACCCTTTCCGATGGCATCCGGATAATGAAAGTTTCTTTTAGTTGCAATCGACTACTTCACCAAATGGATCGAGGCCGAACCCTTAGCAAAAATCACCGAAGCCAAAGTACAAGACTTCATCTGAAAATCAATTGTTTGCATATTTGGTCTGCTTTGAACTCTCATAATAGATAATGGGCAGTAATTCACTGGGACAAAGTTTATAGAGTTCTGTGAAGACTTGCACATCTCCCATAATTTCACATCGGTGGCCCATCCGTAAGCAAATGGTGAAGTATAAGTGACCAATAGGATCTTATTGCTGGGTATCAAGATAAGACTTGAAAGAGCAAGAGGAACTTGGATGGATGAACTCTACCATATTCTCTAGGCATATTGAACTATCCAAATACTACCAACTAGAGAAACACCATTTGCCTTGGC
Source organism: Cocos nucifera (assembly GCA_006176705.1). Lineage (NCBI taxonomy): Eukaryota > Viridiplantae > Streptophyta > Magnoliopsida > Arecales > Arecaceae > Cocos > Cocos nucifera. The sequence continues at coordinate 36,440 of QRFJ01000389.1, read as the reverse complement.
CTTCAGAATGGAGGCAGTTATTTCGATCGAGCTCAAGCTTCCATCGGCATGGGTCTTGACCTTCAATGAGTAGCACAATTAGCAGGACCTCAGAGCTAACCTCGATCTACTGAAGAAAAAATGAGAAGAAGCCCATGTTCAGATGGCTTCTTATAGATGGAGGGTGGCCCGATACTACAACTCTAGAGTCAAGAATAAAGTATTCAGAGTGGCAGACTTGGTGCTTCGACAAGCAGCTATTTTTCCACCCTAGAACCAAGGGAAGGTCTCCCCAATTGGGAAGGACCCTACGAGATCAATGAAATCATCCAACCCTAGACATACTATTTAACACCCTAATCTTTATTGTACACCGATAATGATGGAGGCTTACCTTCCAAACTTGACTATGCGACGAGCGCAACCATGTTAGGAATAGAAAGAGGATCTCATCCTAACATGAGTAAAGTTGAAGGCCTCGTTGCCTTAAGATGAGATAAGGGGAGAGGCTATGTCAATGGCCATAATGTGCCCCTATAGCCATGTCAGAAATGGAAGGAGAACCTCATCCTGACATAAGCAAAGTAGAAGGCCTCATTGACTTAAAATGAGCTGAGGGGAGAGGCCCTGATAATGGCCCTAATGTGCCCCTACAACTATGTTAGGAACAGAAAGAGGACGTCATTCTAACATGAGCAAAGTCGAAGGCCTCATTAACTTAAGAAGAGATGAGGAGAGAGATCCTGACAATGGATCTACTGTACCCCTATAGCCATGTTAGAAATAGGAGGAGGACCTCATCCTAATATGAGCAAAGTAGAAGGCCTCATTAACTTAAGACGAGATGAGGATAGAGGCCATGATAATGACCCTAATGTACCCCAGCAACCATGTTGGAAATAGGAGGAGGACCTCATCCTAACATGAGCAAAGTTGAAGGCCTCATTAACATATGACGAGATGTGGAGAAAGGCCCTGACAATGGCGCTAATGTACCGCTATAGTGATGTTAGGAATAGGGGAAGGACCTCATCCTAACACAAGCAAAGTCGAAGGCCTCATTGCCTTAAGACGAGATGAGAGGAGAGGCTATGTTAATGGCCCTAATGTGCCCCTACAGCCATGTTAGAAGTGGGAGGAGAACCTCATCCTAATATGAGCAAAGTAGAAGACCTCGTTGACCTAAGACGAGGTGAGGGGAGAGGCCCCGATAACAGCCCTAATATGCTCCTGCAGCCATGTTAGGAATAGGAGGAGAACCTCATCCTAACGCAAGTAAATCTGAGAATCTTACTAACCTAAGTCGAGGAAAAAGGAGCGGCCCATCCAATGGTCCCAAACAAACTTCCAACCTAAAGCAATGGAAAGGGAGAAACCCTATCACCAATCCGCACACGCATTTCTCCTATAACTACCCAACCATATGAGATGCAAGAAGAGAAATCATGCTTAGATCCATGAAAAGAACCTCGGATAGGTATCCACAACAACCACTTCATTGAAAGACAACACAAAAGAAAGACAAAAAGGAGAAAATGAAGACATAAGCAAGCATTGAGTTCATGTAAAATGAATAATGATGAAAAAAGATACCATCTTATTATAAATATAAGTTCATTACAAGCAAAATAAAGGTTGGCAAGATCGATTACATGAAAAGAAAGAAGAAGGAGAAAGGTCAAAGCCTTAAGATGGACTAGACTCCTTAGATTTTGGGCTATCGGCCTCAACCATCACCAAGGCCTGCTTCAACCTTAGGATCTCTTCCTTAAGCTCTTTCTTTTTTAGTAAACCATTTATGTACATCCTATTGACGTGTTGAAACTTACCTTCAAGCTCTCACCGCTGCTTCCTCAAGACTTCAGACTCGATCTCTGCATCCTTAATGACTTGCTGCTCACAGGTCAGCTGGAGCTTCAGCCATTGCAGCTCAACCTTCTCTGCCCCGACCGACTCTGAAAGCTCATCGATAATCTCCCTCAAAGAGGCAGTCTTCTCTGACTTCCTTTTTATGTTGGCTTGGTAGCTATCATTCAGCTATTTCTAGAGCTGAGCTATTTTGCCATTAGTAGCATGAAACTTTTGCTCGAGTTTAGATATCTGCTCTCTCCAACCTAATCGATAGGTATCATAGATGAGCTCAACATCATGCAACTATTTTTGAAGCACGAAGAACTTTTTCAACCAGTCCCACTCGCATTGCACTTTATTAAAGGACCATGGTGAACTCCCTTCCAGCGATTAGATCTTCTCCTTTGCCGCTTTAAGCTTGGTTTCGAGGGAGTTGATCTTCGCCATTAACACCCAAGACTTACAGATGGCATTTTTCTCAAGTTCGATGAGCTCCCTCTTGAAAATGCCCTTTTGGATGCCAAAGTCTGTGGAGTCCTTCATGTGTAGGTTTCAGAGGTGAGTAACTTCTTTGGTTGCCTCCAAGGCATTCTTCCAAGAAGCTTGAAGACCCTCCTCCATTCTTTTCAACTTCTTCTTCAGATGGTGGATTTTCTTCTTCAAGCTCTTTATCAAAGGCTTTAGTGGGACTCCCTAAGGTAAGGAATCGGCATTGATTGGGGATGGTGGGTTATGACCCTAGTCCATGGGAGGATGCTAGATAACATATGACATAACACCAATGTGAAGAAAGGTATAGACAAAAGTGAACTCATTTTCATTTAACTAGAAACATTCAGGTACAAAACAAGTCAATAGAAAGAAAGAAAATGATACAACCACTTGAGGTTCATAACCTCAAGGGGTGCAGCGGTAGGGGAAGTTGGGATGCTCTCAGTAGGCTCGGGTGCCTTCGTAGTAGGATCAATAGAAGAAAGATTGGCCCCGATGCTAGACGGTCTCGCTTCATCACCAGCCTCCTATTCCTCTTTCAAGAAACCGAGGTCAAGTTTGGGGAACCTCTAGGCCACTCTACCTTCACAGAGCTCGAAGTCCTTATTGAATGCATCTTGGCTGAAGGCGATGTTCAGATCCTTCATTTTGGGGGAGACCCTGAACTCCTCCACGGCTCGAACCACCGCCTCCGAAATGGACTTTGCTAATTAGGCTTCCAGCTTAATAACCTTGAGCTTGGCTTCTTTCTTCTCCTTTTCCTTTAGAGCCAATGCTGCCTTGAGTCCGACCAAGACAAACTCCTCCCTTCGAAGTGCACTGTGCAAGCTCTCACTTACTACCATCTTCTTACCCACGAGGCGCTCAACCTCGGCAGTCATCGCCTGTAGGCGATTGATCTTGGCTTGAAGGTCTTCTCGGACCTTCATCACCTCCGCCTCCAAGCGATTTGCTCTCTTGAGGTGGGCAAGCATGTGGTGGCCCGACTGCCATGAACAGATTGCTGTAAGGGGAAGGAAGAAAGGATAAGAAAATGAAAATGAAGTACGACAATATGATTACCCTAAGGATAGTTCTGAGAGACTTCCAGATGAACTGCCTCTGGTCAAGGTCGGCCAGGTGGTCCACCTCCTCTAAGAGGGCAAACCTATTAATTAAATCCTAAATGGATCAGCCCCCTGATCTTCATTGCTATCTCGGTCGGGCCCGTCCAGGCGTACCTTGCGAGCCATCTTCATGATGGCTGCTTTCCCTTTCCTCCTCTCCTTCTCTTTATCGGTGGGGGGATCGGGCGTGAGATCCTCATAGGGAAGATTCGTAGGCTCGGGAGGAGGAGATTCCCACTCAGCGATGATGGCATGGGTGGTCGGGATGACCTCATCTCCTGGGCAAACCTCGGGAGTGGTATAAGCCATAGGGTCGAATGCACCGACCTTTGCTCATTTCGAGCTCTCACCCGGGGCCTTTTTCTTTCTTTTCTTCTGGGCATAAAGGCCCTTGGTGAGTCTCTCTATGGCATCGGTGTCCATCTCTATAATAAATAAAAAATTACAGTCAGGCAAGGTACATATGAAACCTCATGAGAATTCATATATATATATATATATACAAATGCACTTAATTCCAGCAGGATCAAGAGGACTCAAGCCAAGATTGAACAAGGTCTGCTCCTTCAGACGGTCGAAAAGGAGAAAAGCTTGGTACACCATGAGTTTGTTACAAGACTCACGATCGACTCCGTCTAGACTAGGAGCTCAATGGATTGATTCCCGAAGGAAGCCCCAAGGAGGAAGACCAAGTATCAAGATCAAACATCGGACAAAGAAGTACTTTTTCTTTCAGTTATAAATGGAAGAAGGAGTACCTTTCAGTAACCCCTTCTTACAAAACTAAGTGGAGAAGTACCACCAGTCCTTTGTAGAAGGATGATGCTTAGAAGTGTAAAAATTTTGGAAGAGTGAGACAATCGGCCGAACTTCGGCCAGGCGACAGAGGGAAAGGAAGTCAATTATGAACCGATAGGAGTTTGGTACAATGGAGGCAAAGGAGATGTTCAAAAGGCAAAATAAGTTGACTACAAAAGGAGGAGGTGGAAGTCGAAGCCTGGCATGCAAGGCTTCTAGATACAACCAAAATCGATCGGTTGGAGGCAAACTAGCATGGTCATCTGACCCAAGAATCTTAAGGTCATACTCTGATGGGACGCCATACTGTATTTGAATCAGGAAGAGGTCATTTAGGGTAAGGATAGAAGGGATGGTGTCTGGAGTGAAAGGCTTATGGGACATATTCCTAGTTTCAACCATGATCAAGGGGACAAGGTCTAGGAAGGCCATTCCAGACGAGCTCCAAGAACCGACAGATTAAAAAATTTTGGAAGACATTCAGATTGAAGTAAACCTCTCAAAAACCTTCAAAAAGCAAAAAAAAATGAAGTGCAAAGACTTGTACGAAAAAATCAAAAGAATAAAAGGAAAAAGAGGCAGGAGTAATTGAAAGTAGGTGTTGAGAGGCTGACCTAAGTTAATTAAGAATGACAAAGAGACAATGGATGCGATGAAAATTGGACGGAGGAACGAGCTTCCACCAAATTCGTATGACATGCCAGACTTCTTTTTTGGCTGGACTCCTTTAGTAGTCGAACTCCTTCCAGACTTCTTCTTCAGTTGAACTCCTTTAGCAGTCGAATTCCTTTCAGACTTCTCCTTCGATCGGACTCCTTTCGAACTTCTCCTTCGGTCGAACTCCTTTAGTAGTCGAACTTCTTCCAGACTTCTCTTTTAGCTAAACTCCTTTAGCAGTTGAACTCCTTCCAAACTTCTCCTTCGATTGGACTTCTTTAGCAGTCAAACTTCTTTCATACTTCTCCTTCAGCCGAACTCCTTTAGCAGTCAAACTTCTTCCCAACTTCTCCTTCAATCTAACCTTTTTAGCAATTGAAGTCCTGCCGAACTTCTCCTTCGGTCGAACTCCTTCAGCAATCAAACTCCTGCAAGACATTGGCTAGACTACTTCATCAGTCAAACTCCTTTTGGGTTTCTCCTCCTTTAAGCCAGGCTTCTCTCCCTAGTTGCCTGAAGGAGTTCGCTCAATCGAGCTTCTTTTCGATGTTCCCAGCGAGATTCAGCCCAGACCCCTTCCAATAGTCCGAAAGGACCTCGATGCATGTCTCTGCTACCCCATCCGAACCTTAGCTATTAGGTTTCAACAGGCTAGCACATCGTGATAACAGACACTACCCTCTATAATAAACTCTACGTTGCCCTGAATGACCCACTATCAGATGATTATGGCTGTTACTATCAGTTTGTTATGCGCTCCACCTATATAAGAGACCCTCCAGATATACTTTCTTCTTGAAGCTCTTAATCTCTTTCTAAAAACTCTGCTAAAATCTCTTTGAGCACTCCATTTCTGTTGGCCAGAGAGCTTACTTGATCGTTGGAGGATCTTATCAGAGCCACCACCTCCGACTCCGGATGAGACTTATTTTGTAGGTCACCGATGCTGACCTCATCTTCTCCCACTCCAGCTTGGACTCTGGCGATAATCAGATTTTGCACCAATAGTTACTATTTTGTATTCTTCATATTTCTATTTTTTATGCTGAATGTCAAAATATCCAGTATGGTCTATATGCATAGGTTTGCTTTAAGATTTGTTTAGGGAGGCTATAATGATTTTGGGAGATCTTTTTGTTGATTCAACTATTTTTAATAGCAATAATCTTGGACTATCTTCTTGTATAGTTGTCGTTTTGATTTAGTTGTTGATGAAATACTAAATCTTAGCTTCCACTTCCTCTTCCTTTCTTCGATGTTCTAGCTATTATTAATTTTATGATGGTTAATATAAACCTTCATTATATGATGGCCTAAATATTATTTTTAATTTAATTATATATAAAAAGTATAAATTAGATTTAGTTAAATTAGATTTAATATTTAAATTAAATTAATAATATTTAATTAAATTTTGCTAAATTAGTTTTAAAAATTTTAAAAAATTTTAAAAATATTATATTACATGTAATGATAGACCCATCTTTTGATTAATATATATATATTCTTTGATATTCATATATTTATATATTTTTGTATGAATGGGAGAATTATGTACATTTATCAATTAACTATCCAATTTAGATTGTTTAAAAATTATAATTAATTTTATAGATAATTACAATAATCAAATGGTATGTTAAGGGATCGAGAGAAATTTTGGATAGTACTTTTTTTTTAGTTCTCCTAACACATCTTCAGCTATGTGGAGAGAACTAGGAAGCCAAAATTTATTTTGACTCCTATTGCATATCGTTTGATTACTTTGATTAACCTATAGAATTAATGCAATATCTAAATGGAATAGGACCTTTTATACTTATTAGTTGATGACAGGATGTATTTATTATATAAGCTATTTTAAATGATAAAATATTTGGTAAGGGTTTTATCTTGTTTTTGTATATGTAGAATCCTTAGATAGTGTGCTACAGACCGTAGTTGGATGGATCGTCGAGAGTTGATGGGGTAACTTCTGTGATTGTGCTCTTGAGAATGCTACACTTTTAGTTCAAGGACGAGCTTGTTGTCCTTTTAAGAGATGTATCAATAGAGAAATGCTTAATAGGAATACAATAATTATTCATTTATGTAAAAGTAGATTTATGCCAAACTACAAGTATTGGTACCTACATGGAGAGATGTGGGAGACAATTGCAAGGATTTGAAGTCAGCAGGATAGGGACATAGATAGAATGGTAGATATGCTTATAGATGTAGCTAGTCTTGAATTTGACTGGGATATGGAGGACAATCCAGAAGCTGGATATGGTGATTTCTATTGTATGCTGAAAGATACCGATAAAGCACCATAACTATGATATGAAACACACACTATATTATCAGCTATATCAGAGTTATTAAATTTGAAGGCTGAGTTTAATATGATGGTCAATCATTATGATAAGATGGTAGAAACAATAAAGAAGATGCCACCAAAGGATGAGAAGCTTGTTAGGAGCTCCATGCTTCAAAGAAAATGGTGAAAGGGTTAGGCATGGGATATGAGAAGATAGATGTATGCCATAATGATTGCATGCTTTTCTATAAGAAGGACCAACTAAAGAGCTCATATGATGTATGCGGTGAAAGCTGAGGAAAGAGGGTAGATGTAACACCCCATCCTTATTATACCAGGTGAAGGTGCCACACCCCACCTTTAACTAAGGGCCAAGGGGACTTCTAAACTATAGCTAAGTTGAATTATAATATTATTTAATAATCTACTAAAACAACTATCTCATTATACTTTAACATTTAACAAAGTTATCTCAAGGTTTCATATATAAAATTGGGTTTAATACATATAATTTGACAATATAATATATCCAATTGTATATAGCTTAAAACACATCATACATAATATATACAAGCCAATAAAAGTAAATCCCTCACAAGCTAACATATACAATCCAAAATACTGACATAGAAGTTCCCTTATGCTGATGCTGAACTAGTATATTCCAATCTGCTAAGAGAAGAAAAATATAAACAACATAATGAGAGTAAAGTTTTAGTGAGTGCATATCCAACTATCAATAGACAAAATAGGATAGCTATAATTCTTATAATATCATACATAACTTGTTAATAATAAGCTTCCAAACATATGTGTAACAACATAAATAAATCGTATAAAAGCTTCTTTTAAAACACCTACCTTTGCTTATCATTGACAATATAATACACTCCAACGAATGGACCAATCCCACGGACAACCTGCCTTATTACCATTAGGCCAACCCATTTCATAGGTGGACCATTCCAATGGGCTGTCTGCTTTACTTTTATTTAGAACCACACACTCTAATAAGAATTCGTTATGAGCAGCCACAGCATAACATGTTCTCATAGGATTCCTTTTGAGTAGTTACATCATAACACACTCATATGAGCAGTCACCCCACAATATATTTTTATATGAAAAGTCATACCACAACACACTCAACACACTCTTATATGAGCAGTCACTCCATAACACACTCTCATATGAGCAATCACCCCACAATACTAAAGTCAATAAGCTCTTTCGGCACATAAACCAATAATCAACCATATAAGAAATTAAATCATATAAGAGATCACTATAAAATATGTTCAAAATCATCAAAGCCATGCTATCTAAACTGTGTGCACATTTTCTTGTTTATGAAATACGTATTCACAAAAGCTATCTTAAAACCATTTATGCTTCCATGATTATGCACAAATTTGTAAGCTGTAAAATATCAAAAGACTATCCTGCTTTTGAAAATAAACCTTTTTACATAGCAAAGTACATTTAAAATAGCATGGATAGATGGAATTCACTCACCTTAGCTGGCAATTGAGCTATTCTGTTGTTTGATTTACCCCAAAGCACTCTTGAATCCTTTTTTCTTTTTTACCACATTGGTAGGCATTGATTAATATAATACTATATGATTCATGAACATAAGAGTACATATCTTACTTTTAAGTTGATTCCTTAACTCTTTCAACTCTTACTTTTGTTCTACTTTGCTTGCCTTATATTAGGTTTAACTAAACTTCACCATAACATAGAAATTTCTAGATATGTAACTATGTTTCCATTATTCACAAGTAATTTCTAATTTAGCTAAAAACATCTCAACTATAGCTAAACTTAGTTAAACAGTTTCTGCAAAATAACAACATAACTAATTAATTCAATTTAAATTGCATAAGTTGCTTTACTATAACATCCTATCTAATAATAACACTTGGAAGATCACTTTAAACCTAATTTTGAGCTTAAGAACCTTACCTCTAATGATTAAAACACTATTGCAAGCTAAAACAGTTTCCTTTCTTTCCACCTTCAGCAACTTCTTCTTCTTCCAATCGTTATCAATAAATTTCCTCTCCCTTAACTAATTTCTCTTTAGCTTTTAATTGAAAACAAGACTTTCCCCAACTCTCTTCTCTTCCCTAACCTCTCTATTTAGTTTAGAAACATAGGATAGCTAAAAGAATAACTAGGGGCTTTTTTGCTTCGGAAAAGGATAAACTAAGGAAGAACTTGCTATGTGTCTATTCTATGAATTTTCCAAAATTTTAAACTTGTTGAGGTGTTGTTCAGAAGGATTTTCCAGCTATTTCTTTATATAACCAAGTTGCTAAGTCATTTCCTTAAAAATACTTTTAAATTCCCTCTTAAAACATTTTAGCAAAATATCCACTCCTAGGTTTTTTTATATTTAGCATCGACACTTTCCAAAAATGAGTCGACCCCAACAACACAGATCATCCCCAGGTCAGCCCCTCTCAAAATATGTCATTCCCTAGGTCGACCCCCATAGAAACGAGTCGACACTATTCAAAAATAGGTCGACCCCACAGCATGCCACCACAGTTCTTTCCAAAACTTTTTTTTGTTTTCTTGAGATATAGTCGACCCCTCTTGAAACGAGTCAACCCTTCCCCTGGGTTTTGATTGAAAACTTTATCTTATGCTTTCTTCAAAATATCACTTATTCTAAGTTCAATGACTACCATGATTTGACTTTGGTGCCATCATTTTTTATCCCACTCCTCAATCACTTTCCTTGTTAGTCCACAAATTAAATTTTATGCTTCATTATTACTTCTTAATAAATATTCATATGCTCAAGTATACCATAAATGAATTGCTATGCCATACATACATAAACACAAATCTCTTAATTTACTATTTTGTAGGTTTGAGATGTTACATTGACCCATCATACATCTCTAATGGTGGCATCTTAAAGTCAGGATTAAGTAGCTCCTTCACGATCTTATCACTAAAGGGTGGGTTGGGGTTGAAACCAAGCTTGCCATCTTATGTCGAGGCTTGATTGCATAAGGTTTTGAGCCTCTAATTCACCTCCTATAGTTTGCAGTCCACATTGACATCCCAAGTGTTGTATGTTTCAGAATGCCAAGGTGGAGATCGAATCTATTATGGTCGATGCACCCACGCCTATATTTGAACATCGGAAAACCTGCAAGAGCAAGTCCACACAAAGCAGAGTTGGCTTCGGTGGGGATCCTTTGATGCTTAAGTTAGTAGGGTGGACTGGTTGAACATGAAATTGAGAGCAAAGTAGCAAAGTTTGCCCAAAGAATATCTTGATGTGTTTTACCAAACTAACCAGTTTACTTTCCTTCTATAGGTGTTAAGGTGATAATCGCTTAGCATGTGGATCCTTTTTTGTTTCACTGTAGTGCGATCATGGGTAGATAGCTAAGACCATCCACTCTTCTCGAGGGCGGTTTTGTATGGTTGATAGTAAGCTAGATGAGTTGTTCGGAGAGCTTTCATCAATCAGTCAGCTAATTTATCATCGATTGATCATCGATCGGTCGAAAGGCTTGAAACCAATCAACTATCTGCCATGTGGAGAACCTAGAGCTGACTGTCACCTTAGTGATTCCTGACCAATGGTTAGTTGATTAAAAAAAATAATCTGATCATCATTTGTAAGGCCGATTATCGATCCGATTGCCATGTGTTGATGCTCCCATCGATGTATCGATCGAATAATTGATGGATTGATGAGTGTTGTTCCTTCGACGAGCCTTCCTTATGCTGATGATTGATCGGATATTAATTATCATCCTTCAGCCAATCATTCAACAATCGACTAGGTCAGTTGAACGTCGATCATTTAGTCAATCAATCGGTGGTTCATCAACTAATTTATCGAGCATCCATCGTCGACTGTCAGCCAATGAATGTCTATCGATGTTCGATGATCGATCAGCTATAAGTTGGTGAGTCGGGTGGAAGATTGATAGCTCCCAATAGTTGTCCTCCATGCCCAAGTTTAGTGCAATGATTCTATACTTTGGCTTGATGCACCGAACGTAGGGAGTCAACACGTGGCATTGCTTTGAGCTTCGTCTGCCACCCGTCATTAGTGATCCCCACGACATTCGATAAGATTATTGTCTGACACTTCGGCGATTGCAATGATCTTCATTAATAATCATACGACCATGCAGCCCAAGGGATTTGATGATTGGTCAATCTTTGGCCGACACATGTTAGCATCTAGTGAGGTCTCTATGAAGAAAAATCTAATTTTCTACCGTAAGATTGTCTACATCTGATCAGATCTAAGCCAAATTTTTTTATAAAAAATTTTATAATCTAATCAAATCTAAGAGTTCTCAAATCTAATTGAGGTAATCTAATATTAAAAATAAAAAATTAAATTAAATTAGATTTAATTTTAAGTACCTGATTGGGTAATCTAATTATCCTACGATGATCCTAATCATTCCTAAGGTTCTGGAATGAACAACGCACCTGCCTGGCCTCTACCGATATCCACTCAGATAAGATCTGAACATCTTTTCCTCAAAAATCTTTCTTCAAATGATCAGATCTGAATCCGATCTATAGATCCTTCAAAAAGATCTTGAATGCAACATGCTCGTATCACGAGCACCATTGCATAGATGCTAAACTTTTCACCAATTTACTTGGACCTTCTTCTCTAATTTGTGCCTAACTTTTGATGTGTAGAATAGAGGGAGAGAGAGGATCAGAGGGGTATGGAGGATGATATTGGCAATAGCATCTTAGGCATGAAAAAATATTTGATGCGATGAATGCTCTTTGGCATGAGAAATTATTTTATATCCAATGCCACATAGAGTTCCTATTTGACCAAATAACTAATTTATTTTAATCGTTGGGACTCATGGACTTATTCTCCATGTAGAGAACTAGATCTTTTCTAGTTTTCATGCCAGAAAGCCATCAAAAAGAAGGAGACATGAGTAGATAAGGAAGAGTCCATTACGCCTAGGACTCTTCCCTCAAGAGTTTGATACAAATCAAACTCTATCAAAACCCTATCTAGACATCTCCATAAATTACAAAATTTGGCACACCCAAAGTATGACTTGGGCCCTATCATATTTACAAAAACTAAAGCAAAATAATTTCTAGAAATTTTTTTAAAAGCATCTAATCAAGTGACCCTTAATTCTCTTAAATAGGTCAACTTTTGAGTCTAATCCAATTGCACTAGGAATGGATTCAATTTCTATAATTAATCTGATTTGGACTAGTTCTAATCAAATAAAAATAAACCGATTAAAAATATAAAAATAAGACAAATCAAATTTGACTCGATTGCAATGAATCAAAAAGATTATAGAATGAGAAAGCAAGGCTCAATCGTGTGCTAGCATGATTACCTTGAACCTGATTGGATCTAATCCAAATCAATCAAACTATGTTAGCTTAATTGATCACATCCAGATCCAAACTCTTGTTTGTGTGACCTAGTTAGATTCAATTTCATATGGTAATGAGACATGTCGTGATCTCTATCATTGACATCATCGAAACACCTTTGGATGGACCAAAACTTTTTTGATTTATATAATTAGAATGATCGATCATCGAAATCATTCTAATTGATCCCAAAATCAACCAATGATACCTAGCAATATATGGTAGCAATCCATCAAAACTAAAAGTAAACCTCTCGTGTAGCTACCTGCGTGATTGGATTCTTCTATCTTGAGCCCCAATAGGATTAGGATTAAGGTGAACTCGTCAAACCCAATATCTATCTATGAATTAATTATTTAATTCAAGTTCGACGTGAAACCCTAACAGAAACTCTTTCTATCATCTTCACACTGCCATGGTTATGGGCTTAGGGACTCAATCTCATGATTATCATAGGGCTACACCATATCTACTGAGGTAGATAGATTCACTATTGGTGCCATCCAATTCCTACAATGAACATGCTATTAGCAACAAACGCCTCAAGATTCTGAATGGCTAGAAGACTGAGTTATGGTATAGTCAAACTATAACACCCTTAAGGTGAACTACTGATGCACCTCAGATCAAAGAATCAGATACACCACTGCAGCATCGAGCCAGTCATCGACGAGAAGGTAAACTACCTTATGACTGCTCAAGGTGGTCATACTCAGTGCTCTCACTCTCTAATGAAAACTTGTACTCTCACTTCGGTATCTCCACATCATAGATTTAAGACTCATCTATCCTAAGAAATTGATTGTACATCAATCTTCTGGATCGATCACCATCCTCATGATGATCCTACGATCAAAAGCGGTTTATGAGTTAATTATGAAAATTCATGTCTTAAATTTTCAACTCTTGAAAATATGAATTATCATTACTATTAACTCAAATGATGTATCACAGGCACTTTAAATATATACCATGATAGCATATAATTCTTTTATTAATTTATAGTTAAAATTATAAAATTGTCTTTAGAAGTGTATTATAAATATTTAACCAATCTAGCTTCTAGGGCATACATCTAATAAACTTTCACTTGACCTAAAGCCAATTGGCTACAAAGCTAAGTCTCATCTTCTCATGGTAGGCTTCGATCTTCTGCTGGCTCAATAGCTTTGTCAGTGGGTCAGCCGCATTGTCTACTGTTGGTACAAAATCTTGCCATCATCGAAGTCGAAGCTGGATTTGGAGAGGACGAGGTCACTGTCGAAACCTACAAAATAAGTCTTATCCGGAGTCTGGGATGGTGGCTTCGGCATGACCATCTAACGATCAAGTTCGCTCTTTCAGCCAACAGAAATGGAATACGTACAGAGATTCTAGCAGAGTTTGGAGGAAGAGAAGGAGAGCTTTTTTTTTTTTTTAAAGCATATCTGGAGGGTCCCTTATATGGACGAAGCTTGTAACAAACTGATAGTGATAGCCATAATCATTTGGTAGTGGGCCATTCAGAGCCACGTGGAGTTTGTTACGAAAGATTGTGTTCATTGTTATGATGTGCGAGCTCGTCGAGGTCCAACGATCAAAGCTCAAATAGAAGAGATTGATGGTTCTTTTGGCTATATCGATGATGAGTGTTGAGGTCCTCTAGGGCTACTGGATGAAGTTTGAAGGGAGTTTAGCTATTTGGAGGAGTCCATCTGAAGGAGAAATTTGGGAGGAGTTTGACTGTTGGAGGAGTTCGACTGAAGAAGAAGTCTGATAAGAGTTCAATTTTTGGAGTCTGGCAAGGGGAGGAGTCTGACTGAAGAAGAAGTTTTGGAGGAGTTCGACCATTGGAGGAGTCCGATTGAAGGAGAAGCCCGAAAGGAGTTCGATTATTGGAGGAGTCTGATTGAGGAAGGAGTCTGGCTAGAGGAGAAGTTTGGAAGGAGTCTGACTATTGGAGAAGTCTGGCTGAAAGAGAAGTTTGGGAGGAGTTTCAATGGAGTCTGGTGGGGTAGGAGTTTGGCTGAAGGAGAAGTTTGGAAGAAGTCTGACTATTGGAGGATCTGACTGAAAGAGAAGTTTGGGAGGAGTTCAACTATTAGAGAAGTTTGACTGGAGGAGGAGTCTGGCTGAAGAAGAAGTTCAGGAGGAGTTTGATCGTTGGAGGAGTCTGATTGAAGGAGAAACCTGAAAGGAGTTCAGCTGTTGGAGGGATCTAGTGAAGGAGAACTTCGAGAGTAGCTGATTATTGGAGGAGTCTAACTGGGGGAGGAGTCTGATTGAAGGAGAAGTTCAAGAGGAGTCCGACTATTGAATGAGTATGACTTAAAGAGAAGTTCAAAAGGAGTCCGACTATTGGAGGAGTCTGGCTTGAAAGAGAAGTTTTGAGAGGAGTTTAACTATTGGAGGAGTTTGGCTGGGGGAGGAGTCTGACTGAAGGAGAAGTTTGGGGGAGTCCAAATATTGAAGGAGTCTGGTTGAAGAAGAAGTTCGAGAGGAGTCCGACTGTTGGATGAGTCTAGCTAAAGAAGTTTGGAAGGAGCTCAACTACTGGAGGAGGCCCAAGGTTTAACCATGAAGGCTGCTGTCGGGTGGGATCCTTCCGAGATTAAGCATCTAGCCGAACTTTGGTAGGAGTGGGTTTATCCTCAACACTAGTCCCCCTACTACCGAGTTTGAAGTTCAAGGGAAGGGAGTATCGAGTGTGACCGCCAAAGTCCTTTTCCATTTCCTACATTTACTAAGGCGAAGTATTTCTTGGTGCTTCTACGTCGGTGTCGAAGCTTCATAAATTTAAGACAACCCAAAGAGATACCTTTGGAGCTCTGTGCCAAAACTCTGCCCAGGGTACGGTATCATTATGGGCCTATCCACCGCCTGCCTCTGCCATGATAGAGGGGGCATGCATCGACCATAGGCCGATCGAAGGAGATTCGCAATCATAACCTTCTAGAATCCTAAGGCTATTTAACCCATTTCCTTTCCCTGAGTCATTACCTCTCTCGAAATCTTCTTCCTCCTCTTCTTCTGGTTTTGCTCTCTCCATCGCATGAGAGCTCAGGCTATCCCTTCCACTACCTTTGATCACAGGTGTTCTCCCATCTATCTTCTATGGCCTTCATTATCTTCCTACGTCTTCCAATCGACTTAGGTCAGCTTTGCTATCATTTCCCAAGTTATTCCTGCATTCTCTACTTTGCACTCCTTAGGTGTCTTTGTAGAAATTTTTTGCACTTCATTTTCTTATCTTTTTTAGCATTTTTATGATTTTGCTTTGATCCGAATGTCCACCAAGGAATCCTGGTTGACCTGCCCGGGGAGTTTGGCTCCTCTAGTCTTAGCAAACCTATCTCCCAGGGAGGCCGAGCATTCTATGTTGACCCCTCCTTCCTTTGCACGGGCATTTATTGCTTGCCAACTTTGACCTGACGATCTTTCATTAGCTGGGATTCAGTTCGGTATTCCCTCTAAATACGAGCTTGAACTTTTTAGATCCAAGGATAGGGCCTACTCTCTGCCTCCTGGCTGAACTTGCCTGTATTTAGAGGCTCTTCGGGCTGGGCTTAGGTTACCCTTACCCCCTTTCATGGCCAACCTATTTAGATTTGTCAACATCTTCCTTGCTGCTATGTCACCGAACTCTTTTAGGTTCATCAGAGGATTTCTTTCCTTATATACTATGGTAGATGTCTGACCTATCATTTTCTTATTTTGGACCTTCTTTACCTTCAAATGCCATCCGATTGCTAAGGATTGGTGGTATGTGTCCCTCCAATTCAGTGGAAAGAGATTACTTAAGGACACCCCCTCTTGCATCCATGGCTTGAAGGAGAGAAATTCTTCTTCGTCTCTAACCCATCCTTGAGGTTAGGACTTCCTCTGTGGGGGGAGATAAGAAACTTGGTCCATCAAGATCCAGGGCTAGAAAATGATGATCAAAGTTTGGCCGATATATTGAAGGGCTTTAACGTTCTGCCAATCCCCGACCTTTTGGACGAGCAGATCCTATTTAACCTCGACCTCAGTCTCCTAAATCTAGCAGGTAGTCTCTTTTTTTTAGGATCGGTTGTGGGGT